>CAUYLG010065041.1:0-95126 GCA_963573385.1 Cacajao melanocephalus | reverse complement strand
TTTTAAAATTTTTTTTTTATTGTATTTTAGGTTTTGGGGTACATGTGAAGAACATGCAAGATTGTTGCATAGGTACACACGTGGCAGTGTGATTTGCTGCTTTCCTCCCCTTCACCTATATCTCGCTTTTCTTCCCATGCTATCTCTCCCCACCTCCCCACCTCCCACTGTCCCTCCCCTATTTCCCCCCCCCAACAGACCCCTGTGTGTAGTGCTCCCCTCCCTATGTCCATGTGGGTGATGACTTCTTTAACATAGGATACACCGAAGTATTTTTCTCTAATAAAACAACAGGTCTTTTATAATAAATATTGTTTCTGATACTGGTTTTTAAACAGTAATTTCTTCATAGATATGTAAGACAATCATACTGTAATGCTACTGTATAACCTCATTTTGTTTACTTAGCTATTTATCATGTATATCTGTCTACATCAAAAAATATTTATTTACTTCATGTATAACTACATACTACTCCATTCTGTAAACATACAATAATTAATCTAGCCAACTCCCTAACATTGACAGTGTTAGGCATATATATATATACAGGAAGAAGTAAAGGAACTGTAGGGTGCCTGTATATATACATATATATATATATATATAAAATATTTTTTAAATATAATTAGTACCCCAATTTTGAACATTGTTTCACAACCATCTTTGATGGTAAATTTTGGGCATTTTGATTTGGGGTTGAATGTAGGTCACACAGGCAGCTTAGACTTTAAGTTAGGGATTGAGGGAAGGCAGAAGCCACATGCTTCATGATGTAACACACTCCATGAGTCATCAAAACTCATTTATTGTTTAATCAGTAGTACATGTTGAATTTTTAAAACATCTTCCCAGGGTTATTTTTGTTTCCTTTTAAGAATATGGTGGATTACATTAACATCTCCTCATAATGATTCTTTCAACCCTACCTGGTTGTGATATATATTAATGTCCTTCTGAATTCTCTTTGGTAATGTCCTATGTAAGACTTTTACACAGATATTCGTAATGATGATTTGTCAGTAGCTGTTTTTCTTTCAAAAACTGATATCAATGCCATATTGGTTTCTTATTATAAGGTTTCTTTCTGTGTGCTTAAAAACAATTTGAATGCTACTAAATTTTATCCTCTCCCTTGAAGATTTTTTAAAAGTTAGTGTGAGGCCAGCGAGCAGTGGCTCAGGCCTGTAACCCCAGCACATCAGGTGGCTGAGGTGGGCAGATCATTTGAGATCAGGCTTTTGAGACCAGCCTGGGCAACATGGTGAAAACCCGTCTCCACTAAAAACACAAAATTAGCTGGGTGTGATGGTGGGTGCCTATAATCCCAGCTACTCAGGAGACTGAGGCAGAAAAATCTGTTGAATCCAGGAGGTGGAGGTTGCAGTGAGCCGAGATCGCGCCACTGTGCTCCAGCCTGTGTGACAGAGTGAGACTCCCGTCTCAAAAAACAACAAAAAGTTAGTGGGAAACCGTCTGCCCTGATATGTTTAGAGGTGTGGTTCCCTAAGAGTGTTTCAATTTTTTTCAAGACTATTATTTTTTTAATGAGATACAATTCATTAAGTATAAAAATATGTTGTTTCAAATTCAGAATAATTTAATAACTCTTCATTATTTCATATGTATCTGGAAATGGGACAGATATATGTCCTGATCCTGTCACAAGAGGTACAATTCCAGCATTTGGTACGATGTTCCAAGACAGGGTCAAAGTGACATTCCTGTTCCCCTTGAGACCATTTCCATCATCAAAGAAAAAATATTTTGTTTTCATACCTTTCAGCAGCAGCTTCGGATTATCACCTCTCAAAACAACCTTGTCCCATAGGACAATTTGGTTCAGAGCATTATTTTTTGTTGAATATTCTGCTGATAAACAACTGCTTAACATTCCAATCAAATATATTCTCTAGACCAGCAGTTCTATCAGATGTGATAAATCCAGGATCACTTCTTTCTCTAGGTCCAGTGAAATCTTCTACATGTTTTAGTACGATCCGAGAGACGTGCAGCCGCCCAGGACGCCCCTGTCTTTGAAGGCGGTGGTGATGAAGCAGCCGAAGGTGAGCGCGGCCATCACGCTCAGCTAGAACCGCGAGTTCGCCCGCGACAGCCCCGTGCTCCTCGCGACAGTCTCCCGCGAACCCCGCTGCACCCCCGCTCCACCCCCAGGATCCCGTTCCGGCTCACGACTGTTATTTTTGTTATCTAACCGTCTCTTCTTACATAAAATTTAGTAATTTATATTTGTTTAGAAAATTATCCACTCCATGTAGGTGTTCAGAGGAATATCTATTAATTGCCGTTTCTTTCTTGATTAGGCATTCAGTGGCTTATCGATTTGCTTTTCACGGAAAAGGTTTTGCGTTTATTCATATTCTCTATTGTGAGGGTTTTGTTTTTTTGTGTTTTTTTTTTGTTTGTTTGGTTTTTTTTACTCATTAATGTCTGCTTTCATCTGAATTGATTTTGTTGGTATTTTTGTATCAAGTTCTTAAGATTAATGCTTGGTTCATTTAGTTCCGTTTTTTCTTGGTACTCATTCCAACTGTTTCATTAATTTTCCTGAGAAAGTATTTTAGTCATAGCCTTCAGGTTTGAATATGTAGTGTGTTGGTTATTATTATTTTTAAGTCTGCAATACCACTTTTACTTTCTTCTTTGATCTCAAGGTTGATTTAAAGAGGTACTTTTTATTTTTTTAGTTATTTTTCTTAACTTTTATTTTAAGTTCGGGGTATGTGTTTAGGTTTGTCATGTAGGCAAACTCGTGTCATGGGTGTTTGTTACATAGATTATTTTGTTACCCAGGTATTAAGTCTAGTACCCATTAGTATTTTTTCTGATCCTTAAAGAGGGATTTTTTAAAATTACCTAGTGATAATATTTTCCCCTAATTAAAAAATTCAATGCATTTGTAATTTTTAAATGTTCTCTTTGTGACCTAAAATAGATCAGTTTTTGTAGGTGGTCCATGAGTACTTAAAAGAAAGTGAATTCTCTGTTACTAGAATCTAGTGTTCAGTATGTCTCTATTAGGAAACTATTAATCATATCATTCAAATCATATGCTTCCTTATTTTTTATCCACTGGATCTTCCAGGTCTATAGGTGTCATTTGTTATTGCCATTGTGCTTGAGTTTCTCTTTTTGTTTACTCCAGTCTGGGTGTCAGGTATTTTGGTGCCAAGATTATTCAATTCCAAAGATTTATGAGGCTTAGAGACCTCTCATATATTTTAACCTTCTGCACTTTCATTTAGTGCTTTTTGCCTTAATATGGTTTTGTCCATTCTTTTTTTTCTTCTTTTGAGATGGAGTCTTGCGTCTGGCGTCTCGCTCTGTCACCCAGGCTGGAAGTGCAGTGGTGTGATCTCGGCTCACTGCAACCTCTGCCTCCCGGGTTCAAGAAATCATCCCACCTCAGCCTCTGGAGTAGCTAGGATTACAGGCATGCACCACCACCCCTGGTTAATCTTTTTTTTTTTTTTAAGTAGTAGAGATGGTGTTTCATCACGTTGGCCAGGCAGGTCTCAAACTCTTGACCTCAAGTGATCCGCTCGCCTCGGCCTCCCAAAGTACTAGGATTACAGGTATGAGCCACCGTGCCTGCCCTTCCATTCTTTTACTTTTAGCTTTGCTGAGCCACTTTCATTGAGATATGCTCTGTATACATAGAGTTACGTTCATACTGAATATAAAATTATTATATTTTATTAAGTGTGCTTGTGTTTTTATTCTGTGTTATCTGTTCTCAATGCTTTGTTTGCTTTTTGTTTGTTTTGTTTTGTTTTTCTTACTCTTCGTTTTGTAACCTCGGACACAGAGTTAATCTCTCAGTTCACAGCTCACTCATTTTGTTGGTCCATATGAATTTTCTGGATGTGGAGCAAAGCCACATCCATCTTTGTAGATAACTAGCCTCCTTTTGAAAACTAGCTTCTGACTTGCTACTGTCCTAATACAGACTGAACCCTTGACCATGGAACCACCAAGTTGCATGTGACCTTAGCTGCTTATCATGAAGTGGTATTATTTGACTTAGCAAACCAAAATGTTGGCATGCACAGAAACACTCCATTATTACACCCTGTGACAAAGAGCAGATCAAGGGCAAGGTGGAAAAACGGGCTTGAGGGCAAAGAAGCCCAAGGTCAGTGCAACATGCAAAGAATTTCTCTCTCCTAAATCAAAGAGAATATGTTGGGACAGTGAGAAATGAGAGGGATGATGGAATAAAGAATCTCTTTCAAATAGAATTCAAGTAAGTTTTACTACAGAATGCAGATTATTCCCTGAAGAACCCTGTATGTTTGCCTGTTTCTCCAGGTAAAAGAAGAGGAAGCTCAAGTTAAGAAAAAACTGACTTCTGAATGAAGAATAAACTTGGAGAAGGAAAAGCATAAGTGTCCAAGGAAGTTGTGGCATGCCATGAAAAGTGGTCAGGAAGATGGGTCTCCAGACAGAGAAGTGGTCAGGCAGATAGTTCCTGTGGCTAATGTGGAAGCAGAACATCTTCAGGCACATTTATGGCTGTGGCTTCTTCTCCTTTAGACTAAAATTAGAGGAACTTGAAAAAAAGTGAACAGATTGATCTCAGATCAGGGCCACACAAGACTGTGTCTCTGACAGAGACACTGCAGCTCTGTGATACCCAGATGTTTGGGTAAGCAGGAAAAGTTATTAACTACTTGGACTTCCTTAAGATGAAAGAAAGAGTTTTTATTTTAGTAAAAAACTCAGGCTTTGACAAGTCAATCACAGACTCCAGTGACACACTCAGGTACCACTGCAGGACATCTCAGAATCTCAGCACCTTCTAAACAGTGAGGCTCAAAGCTTAGGGCAAGGCTAACTCTCCTCAAGGGCTTAGGCTGGGAGAGGTAGTGGACTGGCTTATAAAGAAAGAGAAGGTGCTGACAAGAGAAAGCTTTTTGATTAGCACTCTCCCAAACTAGTCTCTTAAAGAGATATGTGATCCATGGTCTTTATGTCCCACGGGATATATGTCCCACGTTCTAGTACTGAGAACACAGTGCACTCTGACCATAAATTTGAGCTCATTGCCCTGGGAAATGCATTTGAATCTTCTCTAGAGCTTATTCAACCTTCTGTCCCAAAAGCCAGATACTAGTATCCCATGGAAGAAAGTTCAGGAACCAAATTCTTCCAGCTATGAGAGACCCAGCTTCACGTCAGCTTCTTTAGAAATGGCAGGGCTCTAGAGCAAAGCTGATGCAAGTCCAAGAGCTTCACACTCTGGAGACAGGAGAAAGTTAAAGGCTTGGTGTGTACTGATGTCAGAGGGAGAATATGTAGGACACAGGGTGTGGGAAGAAAGTCATCAACCCCAGATTCAAGTCAATTGTGAGTGTCAGAGGGACCTGTCTGCCAGTCTGAGGGCTAAGCAGAAGGGAAGGGGATAGATATTTGTTTCTTCTTTTCTATTTTGTTCTTATAAACAGGGATCCTCTTGAAAACATCTAGGTCCATCAGTCATCCTGGTCTCCTCTATTTCCCAGTGATGCAAAGAACTCGGATGGTTATCATGATATTCCATAAATCTCAGGCTTTATAAGGCCTCTATATCTCTCTATCCTTGTTCTTCACTAAATATTTACACTAGGTAACTACAGGGTGCCCATCAGCTAGCTATGGAGGTTGTAGGGGAAGACAGTAGGGTAAGTGAACTGAACTCTTCTGAAACAGAGCTGATAAACAACTGGGAAACATGGTCTACAAACCTGGAACATGCAAAAGAGAAAGATTAGTATGGGTTGAGGCAGAGAGAAAACAGTGTCAGGAAAACTATTAAACTTGAGATAGATCTGTAAACATGAAAAGAGAGGGGGATTTATGACCTTCAGTACTGACCATCAAGTCAGGGTTAATATCCTCCAGTATCCTCCCTCAGAGCCACTGAGTGAGCTCCCAGACACATGCCTTGTGATGTCTCAGGACTCGCCCACCCTAACCTTTCTGAGTTCCCAAAGTGATCTGTATCTGGAGGCCACATGTTCCTATGTGAGGAGTCAGGGATTTTGCCTTTTTCCACAGAAATAGGTTCAAAATTGACTCCCATTTCACTTAGTGGGTTCTGTGATGTGCCACCCAGGTCCCCTGTTAGCGATGAACTTATTCCACCAGGTACTAGAATTGCTGCCAGCAGATAATCCTGTTGTTAGCCCTCACAGGAAAGGCTTGGGCCCCTCCACCCAGGGACATCCTCCCTCTCCAGAGCACCGTGTCCAGTGGCTGTCCACACCAGAGTATAAAGGCAGGGCCCCTCAATCCTAACTCAGGACCACTTTGAAAGATCGTCCTAGACTTAGGCTGTCTATGGGGTGGGCTGAGACGTTTGCGGCGACTGCATCAAAGCCCGGCTTCTCTTTCAACACAAGCTTGTTTCCTTCCCTTCAACAGTCTTCGATACAGAGATCACTCCCTAGTAGATTTCCTGCATGTTCATTTCCATCTCAGCACCTGCCTTCCTGGAAACCCGGCCTGTGACATCTTGTGTTCACTCAGGCGTCCCCGTATTTACATTAACCCTGAGTCCCAGCCCACTTCCTTCCCTAGAGTAGGCTGAATGATTGAATGAAGCTCTTCTTTGTCTCCTTGGTATCTAAGGTGCCAGGGGACACCACATTCTTCTGGTGCAAAGAAGGCACCGGGAAGGTTTGGAAAAGAGCACTAGACCTTCCCAGAGAGTGAACATATGACCTCTGTTGTGAGTGGGGGTGATGCTGTTCAGCTGGGAGCAGCCAAGGCTGTATTTTTAGTGGGCAGGTAAATATCAATATCAGAAGGACATTTATCTTCATTCATCTCAACCAGCAAATCTCAAAGTATGGTCAATATCCCCAGAGGCATCATGAGAATGTTTCAAGGAGGACCCAGGAGCCAATGTTATGGAGTACAGTTAGCCACTTTATGTGGCAGAGCCTGGGAGATAACTTGCCAGCTCCGTGGCGCTGCTATTGCTTTCGATGGTGGTGATTGATGAAGGTACTATAGGGTCCTAGAGGGATAGCCATGGGGAATTTATGGGAATTCAGAATTCAGGGCAGTTATGTGGAATGTTGCTCAAAATTCTTCAAAACAGCTCTGCAGGTGATTCCTCTGAATATAAGATCAGGAATGTGGGGATGTTAGCTATGAGAATGGGCTGTTTACCTGCTCTAGCCTCCCTGAGTAGATGGACAGATGGATGGATTGTGGAGGCAGCGGGGGCCTTCTCTGACAGTCCCTTTTTCTCTGTCATTTACAGTGTCTTTCTCCCACCCTCAGAGCTCCTGGTGCCCAGGCTGACATGGAGGAAATTGTAGAGCTTCACTGTGAGGCCTAAAGAGGATCTCCCAATCCTGAATCACTTTTTTAAATTTAATTTTTATTTTTGGAGACAGAGTCTCACCCTGTTGCCCAGGCCGAAGTGCAGTGGCAAGGTCTTGGCTCACTGCAACCTCCACCTCCCAGACTCAAGCGATTCTTGTGCCTCAGTCTCCCAAATAGCTGGGATTACAGGCACCTGCCACCATGCCTGCTAATTTTTTGTATTTTAGTAGATATGGGGTTTTGCTATGTTGCCCAGGATGGTCTCGAACTCCTAAACTCAGGCAGTCTGCTTGCCTCAGACTTCCAAAGTGCTAGGATTACAGGTGTGAGCCCTGGCGCCTGGCCCCTGAACCACTTTTATCACAGGGATATCCCCTTGGGCCCCACCCTCTCTGGAAGAGGAGCATCGTTCAGCCTCTTGCTGACTACAGAGCATTCTGAAAACTACTCCTGGGAGGTGGATGATGGCTCCAGGACCCAGCACAGTGAGGCAGTGGCACTCTTTGTCACTAATTGGCTGTTCACCTGCCATAGGCCATAAGCCACTGAGCTGAAACATACTTTCCAATCTCGTGACTCAAAACTGCTTTCTGATTCCAGAATATGTAACAGTGTTTCTGATGAGCTACCTGGGTGTGGAATATCCAGGAACAGAATTTCTCAGCGTGGTGTTCTACTTTGTGCTCTCACCACAAAGTTTCCATAAGGATCCCTTAAACCTGGGAGGTCAAGGCTGCAGAGGATTGCTTATACCATTGCACTCCAGCCTGGGTGACCAGGCAAGACTGTCTCAAAAAAAAAAAAAAGTTTCCCTAGCCATGCTTCCTATGTCAGTCAGATCTCAATAAAAGAAACAGACCCACTAAGCAATGTAAATAATAAGAGATTTATTGTAGGGATTTGGCATTACACAATTGTGAGAAATGGTTAAACAGTTGACAGAAGGCTATTTCTTCTGTGGCTGGTGTGGCAGCCTGAAGTCCACAGGGCAGGCATTTGGGAAAAGTAAGAATAACCTGGAAACTGCAAGAATGAGTGGAACCCATGAGGATAAGCTAGAACCTGTATTATTCTCTCAGCATCTCCAGCTGACAGCCTCAATGATGAGAATGTCCTGCTCATCAATGAGGACAGTGAGGATGTCCTCATCCATGAGGATGAAGGTGGCACCTTTCATCACTTAGCTAAACATGAATGAGGCCAGGAGTCAGAGAAGCTGAAGAAGACCCTGCAGGAACTTGAGTCGCTGCAGGCTGCTACCCCTCACCAGCACAGTGAGCCAGAAAATAAGCTTTAAGAGGGAACTGCAACAGAGCCTTGGGTGTTGAGGACTCTCCAGGAAGAACAAGACTATGGCTGCGACATCACTTCCACCTTCCAAATCTTGCACAAAATGTCGCTCATAGCTGACAGTAATTTGGAACAATGCAGGGCAGAGAATTTTAGGACACGTAGTTCCAGTTTAGCTAAATTGACAGAATAAAAGTCCAGCATGCTTCCTATCCTACCCTACCCCTACTCATACTTTCATTGGGAGAAAGCATGATGTGATGGCAATATCATAAAATATTGTAGTCATATAGACTTGGGTTCAAACTACAACTCACCAGATACATGTCTTTAGGAAAATTTGCAAATCTTGCAGAGCCCCTCAGCTTCCTCTTCTATAACATGGGCATATTAATTCCTGTTTTGTTAAATGGGAGATAGACTTAAATGTAAACACATAAACTTCCCTTACTAAGTATTTGTTCCTTTTCCGCAAATTTTTGGCCCTCCTAGAGGGTAGTAAGGATTGGATAATATCTTTATTGCTCAATATATACCTCATACCTTTTCCTCCTGGCAACTTTTCAGGACTTCACCACATTCTAAGGAACAACAGAAGAAGCATATTCTGTATCATGCAAGTCTCATCCAAACCATGATCTTCTGTGTGCAGTCCTCAAGCCCACCCAAAGGGTCCTTAAAAGTCTGCAGCTCATAGGCTTCTGTTCCATGTGGACTTCTCAACATGGCTGGGCCTTTGCTGCCCATTGGACTTTCAGACACCCAGTCTGTTTCCTCTGGCCTTTGGTGGATGGATTTTTCTTTAGATTGTTGGTTCTTAATTTTGCTGCACATTGGAATCACCTGAGGAGTTTTTTAAAGTACTCATGTAGGGGTTCTACTTCCAAATTCTCTAGGGGTCTGGGATGATGCTGGGCCATTAAGATTTTTTACTTTGGCAGGGCACAGTGGCTCATGCCTGTAATCTCAGCACTTTGGAAAGTTGAGGTGGGTGGATCATGAGGTCAGGAGTTCAAGACCAGCCTGGCCAAGATGGTGAAACCTCGTCTGTACTGAAAATACAAAAACTAGCTGGGCCTGGTGGCAGGTGCCTGTAATCCCAGCTACTTGGGAGGCTGAGGCAGGAGAACTGCTTGAACCTGGGAGGCAGAGGTTGCAGTGAGCCGAGATTGTACCACTGCACTGCAGCCTAGGAAACAAAGCAAGACTCTGTCAATATATATATATATATATATATATATATATATATATATATAGTTGGGTGTGTGTGTTTTTTGGTGTTGTTGTTTTATTTTTGAGACGGAGTTTCCCTCTTGTTGCCCAGGCTGGAGTGTAGTGGACTCAGCCTCCCAAGTAGCTGGGATTACAGGCACCTGCCACCACACCTCGCTATTTTTTTTTTTTTTTTTTTTGTATTTTTAGTAGAGACTGGGTTTCACCATGTTGGCCAGGCTGGTCTCAAACTTTTGACCTCAGGTGATCTACCCTCCTCGGCGTCCCAAAGTGCTGGGATTACAGGTATGAGCCACAGCTCCCTGGCCAAAAAAAAAAAAAAAAAAAAAAAAAGATTTTTTACTTCAAGTTAGCCCTCAGGTTATTACAGTATTCAGACAAACTGAAAACCACTGCCTTAGTCTTACAGGCCCCCTGCACGGCTGACCCTGTGAAGGAATGTGGCCGTGTTTATTATGATATTCCTGTCTGCTACGGATATGCCTATTTTCTTTGGATCCCAGAATAAAAATGATGGGTAAATTATGTTTGGTGTTTTATGTAATTGCTAGAGCTGCCATAACAAAGCACCATGGACAGGCTGGCTTAAACAGTATGAATTTATTTTCCTACAGTTCTGGAGACTGAAAGTTTGAGATCAAGATGTTGGCAGGGTTGGTTTTGTGAAAGCTGTCAATATCAAAATGAAGTCACTCAGGTCACCCAAATAAAGAGTCAAGAGGTTAGGAAGGGAGGGCCTTCTTGCACACGTCTATGGCAAGAACTAGCACAAAGGCTCTCTGGAGGGCTCTTATGCACATAGACCTGTCACAGAGCTTTTGGGGAGGACTTTCTAAACTGCAGCTTGCTCCGTGAGTCACAAGGACAGGCAGCGAGATGCACAGGAACACTTGCCTGACACGCCATCTCCACTGGTGACCTGGTGTCAGCTCCTGTGCGCATCTGCTCCTCCTTATGCACCTATAGTTTACTATGGCACATGCGTTCCACGTTGCAGTGCTTCCGCTTATTCCCGATCAAACTCGGTACTTTTAGAGACCTCTCTCTATTTGTTATTTAGGTTGACAGTTTCTTCGGAGGCCTCTCTTTTTGGCTTGTTGATGGTCATCCTCTCCCTGTGTCTTTACACGGTCTTCCAAGTGTCTGTGTCTTAATCTCCTCTTTTTATCAAGATGCCAATCATATTGGATTAGGGCCCACTTGAATGACCTCATTTTAACTTAACCACAACTTTAGAGACCTTATCCCCAAATACAGTTGCATTCTGAGAAACTGGGGGATTAGGACTTCAACACGTGGATTTTGGGAGCATAAAACCCAGCCCATAACAGGCCTCTTCTATTATGTCTTCTTTGGCCAATTTAAAGCTTACTCGTGGCCACGTGATGTCTGACTGCAGCAGTCTGATACGGCCCCACGTTCTCCTTCTCTGCAGCAATTGACTTAGCCTGCATCCTCAGCTTTCTAGTGGCTTCTCCCTGGTTCCCACAGTCAGGGCTCAATCTCACTCTGACCCCACATTTGCTCCGTCCTCCTTGGGCTTCTTTGTCCCTTTGCATTAGGTGTTTCACAGGACTTCATTCTTCTCTCTAACTTTTCTACTCCCGCAAATCACATCACTATCAAAGCTTTAACTATGGCTTCCAAGAAAATAATTCAAAAATCTGTGTCTCCTCTTCTGGGCTCCAGGTTGGCTTTTTAAAAAACAGCTTTATCAAGGTAAATTGACAAAAATTGTATATATTTAAGGTGTGCAACTTGGTGTTTTAATATACATGTACATTGTGAAATAATCACCATAAAGCAGGAATCAAATTAAACTAATTAACATATTATGTTACCTTACATAGTTATCATTTGTTTTCTTCTATTTTTTGTGGTTAGAACACTTAAGAGCTATGTTTTCATCAAATCTCAAGTATGTAATACAATTGTTAACTAGTCACCAAGCATGCTGTGCATTAGATCTCCATCCTGGACTTCAGGTTTAAAAACTTTTCAACTGCTAGAGATTTCTGTTCCATGATTACTTCAACTCAATCCCATCCAAAATCAAAAACCTCTTCCTCCACAGAACTAGTTCCCTTCCTCATGTCCTATTTCTGTCATAGATTTCAACATTCTCTCACTTCCCCTTCTTTACTGCCAGTCAGTGAGAACAGCATCTATCATTACCTCCTTACTGTAGGCTCTCATAATTTCCCTTTGTCACATGTCTCCCCACTTTCCTTTACCATTGTCATTCCCAGGAAAGTGTTCTTGCCAGCAGGGAGGCTGAAGATCTCTCTTAGGAGATCAGAGAGTCGAGTTTGACTGTGGTCTCTGACACCTCAGAGCTCCCCTAAATAGACCTGCCCTCTTCCTATGCAAAAAGAGAAAGGCTTTCCTAAACAGATCTTCGCTCCTCATAATTCTGCAAGCAAACTGCTGCTGAATAGACACCCAAAGGGAAAGCAATATTTTCAGTGCTGGTGGGACAGTGGTAAACTTCCACTGGAATGTTCTGAACTGACTTATCAACCATAAATCCCTTGCAGCAGTTGTTATTAAACCTCTATTATATAATATGCTTGGCATAAAGCACAGTGGGAGAAACAGTAGTCAGACGAGTCCCTTACTCTGAGGAAATTGCAGAAATCTGGTATGAGACACATGTGTGCTCGCTTCAGCAGCACATATACTAAAATTGTAATGAGACACATATGTAGAGTCTTCTTTGAAAAATACATTTACTCTAGCCTTCCCAAAAGGTATATTTTAAATAGAAGTACAGTCTATCATTATAGATGGTAAGTTTTATTGAAGTTTGCTATAGATTGAATGTTTGTGTTTCCCCTGAATTTATGTGTTGAAATTCTATCCCCCAAAGTGACAGCATCAGGGAATGAGCCTTAGGTCATGAGGGTGGGGGGCCCTCATGAATGGGGTTAGTAACTTTATAAAAGAGATCCCAGAGAGTTCCCTTCTCCTGTCCACGGGGTAAGGACACAGCAAGAAAATGGTTGTCTATGAACCAGAAAGCAGACACTCACCAGACACGGAATCTGCTAGCACCTTGATCTTGGACTTCTCAGTGTCGGAAACTGTGAGATATCAATGTTTGTTGTATATAGGCCATCCACTCTCTGGGAGTCTGTTACAGCAGCCTGAAGTGACAAAGACAAGATTCTACAAAATGACTAAGAATAGCTCTCGTAGGACTTGCTACATGCCCACAGTGAGCTGAGCAACTTTACAAGCATTAGCATATTAATATTTAATCCTCAGAACTACCCTCTAAGGATGATAATGTTCTCTCTCTTTTATAAAGTCAGAAGCAGGAAACCTGTTTGAAGTCTTCCAACCCAAGATGCTGGGGCTGGGATTCACACTCAGGCCTGTCCCCACCCTGATAACCACTGCTCTCTCTAGCCTCCCCCAAAGGTACATTTTAAATTGGGCAGCGTAAGTAAAAGTTCAGTCTATGGCAGATAGCAATAGGATATTACCACTTTGGATGGGCAGGAGAAAAGCCACGGGCATATGAGACATCACTGTGCGTTTAGAGAAAAACACTAGAATGGCTTGAAAGCGACACTGGAACATTGGACCTTGACTGTAAAGAGCATTGAATGCTTCAGGAAGGAGTTATTTTGTTAGTGCCAGGAAGCCACTGAGGTTGCTTAATCTTATTTTCTGATGATCCTGCTGGTGGGTCTATGAAGGCATATCTGGAGAGTAAACAAACTGATGGAGAGGTTGGGAACCTGGAAGAGAGACTTCCCACACTCCATACTTTTCCCATGCCTAGGCCATCCCTGCAACGTCCACAAGCCCCAATCACAATCTTCATACACCAACCCATGTTAACCCATGTTTCATCTGTGGGAGCAAGACATTAGCACAACACACGCTTGGAAAATTCCCTGACTTGCTGGGCAGTCAGGCATCGGACTCAAACATCGGCGCAATTGTAGGACAGGGCAGCAAACAGTGGGCACCACAGTCTCCTTTCCATAACCAAGAAGAGTCAGAAGTCCCAGAGAGTTTATTTTTACATCCTGTATTTAATCAGCGCAATTGACCTATCAGGTATATGATAAATCTTTGGAAGAACTTTCCTCTCCAACAAGTTCATGTACATCCATCATGAGTGAAGGGGAGACACCAGGTATCTTTTCTGTAACACCAGCACCCAACAAGACCATTTTCCTACCTCACTTTTTTTTTACACAGATGTCACTGCAGAGCTTTGTTCTGCTTCAGGAGGATGATTCAGAGAGCAGTATGGTTTTTCAAGTCAGACAAGGATCAAATCAACCAGAAATTCTGAAAACAGCAGCCAGGCTGTCATTGCCCATTCAACGCTTTCTGTGCAACTGATTGTTCACTTGTTATTTAGAAGCAGACTGCCAGTCTCACCCATGGCTGGGCTCTGACAGCCAGGACCCAAGGGTCTTTTATTGTGAAACTGTCCTCCCCCAGCACCTGTCATTGTGGAGGGCCCATATGACCGTGAGATCTAGCAACTCACAGCTGCTCCACTGAAGTCACCATGCAAGGAACAATTGCGTTTTGACAGAGAAGGAACAAGGGGGATTCTAGACCTGCTAGCGGGTCCAAAAGGAAGAAGTTTTCATGGGATCTGTATATCGAAGCTGGAAGGAAGCTTAGAGGCTAACTTGGTCAAGGATCCCCACCTTTGTGGGTAGAAAGACAACACTAACCCCAAAAGCATCATGATAGACCATAAGTCCTACTGATACATGTGAGGAGGGGACAAGAAAGATGTATTGGGGACTTCTGAGTCAGTGGAACCTCCCCAAGAGGGACCCTTTGAATTGCCAGGTGGATCTGAGGGTACTATTATCACCATGGCTACCAGGCTGCAATGCTACCATCAAGGACCCTTCCAGCTCTAGATTAAGAAACTGAAGGCCAGAGAGATGAGTTGACTGTCCCAAGTTCACACCGTTTTGTGGGAGCAGAGCAAGCACCCGCTCTGGTAACATCACGTACTGCTTTCCAGCCTTTAGGATACTTTCTAACCAATCATCTGGATTGTAAGCTCCACACAGGCACTGTCACATCTGCCTTCACCACATCATTCCCAGCACCTGACAGAGGTCCCGGAATACAGCAGAATGCCCGGTAGATATTTGTTGACTGACCCTCATATGCACTTAATGGGAAAAGAACAGTAGCCAGCATTAACGAAAACTTGACATATGCCGGGAAGCATTCAAGGCACTTTATTTGTATTAATTTATTTAACCCTCAGAATAATTCTGAGACTGTTTTTATCATCTTTGCCATCTAATAGATGAAGACCGTGCAGATCAGGGAACTGAAGTCAATTGGTTCACACAGGAAGCAGCAGACCTGAGACTCTAGCCCAGGCAGAATATCCCAGGTCACACTCTCTTAATCACCACAAAATATTGCCTCCTCATTCATCTCTTCTGTGTCCCAGCCCTAGAAGAGTGCTAACACACTCAGCACTCAATAAATATTCAGAGGATAAACGACAGGCCAACAGATAAGAACCCACGTCTGCTGCTCTTCCAGCATCAGGCAGTTCAGCCAGTAGCACTGCATGGGTGGCTGTCGTCCCAGCTCTGAGTAAGATAGCCTAGACCCCTCTGACTGAGAGGAAGGGGTAATTTGGTTCTTCCTGATTGAGGCTAAGCCTTCCTTCATTAGCCCAGTCTTTCAGAGCAAGCCCAGCCTGTTAGTAAGGAGTGCCCTCTGCTGACACAGACACATTCCTGCTATCTCGGTCCCTGGTATAAATGGAGAGAGACCGTCAGTGTTGCAGTGTGAGCTGGGAGAATTCAACCAGTCCCAGCCTGAGTCCTCTGGCTAGGAGGGCTTCACCTCCAATTGCTGCATCCAGATTAATTTTAAGTTCAAACCAGATGGAGATTTGTGGTCACTGAGTGATGAGCACCCTTTAGCCCCATGTCCAGTTGCCCATGTACTCTCCAGCTGAGATGCCCCCTCTCCCTCTTCCTGTTCCTCCCCACTCTAAGATCCATGTTGAAAGGTCCCATAGACATTTTGTTACCTCGCTATCCATGCAGGGCCTTTGTTTTCCTGACTACTGAGTTTCTGAGAACCTCCTTCCCAACCCCTTTTCTTCCCAGCTTCTATTCCAGTCTCATTTACTGTATCCGTGAACATCTTTTGTTTTTCTTGCTCTGAAGGCATCCACTCAGCGTGAGATGGCTCCCAGTTCTCACCCACCCCAGTGGGGCTGCAGGCAGGGTGCAGTAATGATAGTGGTTCCTTTGGAGCTAAACTTCCAGAACTGGACCCAAGGAGGAAGAAAGATGTGAGAAAGGCACCAAGTGGGTGAGGACTGAAGGCGTCTGGACTTGCTGAGGTTTGCAGGACAAGAATAAGGACAAGTGATACTGATGTCATTCATCAGGATTGATTTCTGTTTAATAATTTTTTAAATGCTATAAAAAGGAATTAATGGCAAAAGGAGAGTAGGATTGAAAAATATAGTGGCCGGCCGGGCACAGTGGTTCACGTCTGTAATCCCAGCACTTTGGGAGACCGAGGTGGGTGGATTACCTGTGGTCAGGAGTTCAAGACCAGCTTGACCAACATGGTGAAACCCCATCTCTACTAAATACAAAAAACTAACCTGGCATGGTGGTGCATGCCTGTAAATCCCAGTGTAATCTCAGCTACTTGGGAAGCTGAGGCATGAGAATCACTTGAATCTGGGAGGCGGAGGTTGCAGTGAGCCAAGATGGCACCATTGCACTCCAGCTTGGGTAACAAGAGCGAAACTCTGTCTCAAAAAAAGGAAAAGAAAAATATGGACAAGTGTCTCCCCAACAGCCCTAGTATAGATACAGTATGCCTAGTCCATGACCTGCAGACGGGAGACCATGTTTCCACACCTTGACTGGTCCAGCCCCGATTACCCGTGTTAGAGGACGGAGGGAAGGAAAAGGGAATGGCTCCATGATGCAGAAGCTGAAAAAGAGGTCAGTGGAAGGAAACCTGATGTGTTCTCTAAATCTCTCTACTGATTTCACCCCATTCTTCTCCATCCCCAACCAGGGTGGAGTAGAGAGAGACCCAGACGCCTGTTCGCTCTGCTCCCTCTGCCCATCACAATACCACCTGCCTAACTTCCACTCTAATGGAAGTCAATGGGACAGACCAGAGGCTAGATCCTGGACCACTCTTCTCTGAGACCTTTCAAGACCCAAAATTCATGCTTTTCGTACCTCATTTCCAAAAGGGAACAGATGAAGTTTGTATGAGGAGCTGTCTCTCCTCTTTTAACTTCTCTTTCCTATCTGATCCCTAATACTGATCACAAATGCTAGTTGTTCTTATCATCATTCTTAGGTTTTTGATATTATTTTTCCATCACTAGACTATAGGCAAATCGAGGACAGAAGCTTCCTCTTGTTCTCTCCTACATCACCTGTAACTAGTACAAGATCTGCCTCATTGCAGCTATTCAATCATTGTTGATGGAGAGATGAAATGTTTGCTCAAAAATAAGTTAATTAACCCTGGCTGGGCTTGGTGGCTCATGCCTGTAATCCCAGCACTTTGGGAGGCCGAGGCGGGCAGATCACAAGGTCAGGAGTTCCAGGCCAGCCTGGCCAATATGGTGAAACCCCGTCTCTACTTAAAAAAAAAAAAAAATTAAAAATTAAAATAAATTAGTTAACCCTTTGGCTTGGCTCCATGCTGTTCTGGGGGCCCATTCAAGCACACGTTCAAAATCACCTGAAGCTGAAGGTCACAACCCCAAGAGATAATCTGCTCACGGTTGCCCACTCAGCTTTGCCAAAGAGTAGTTACTGACTTCTCCTATGAATAGACCTGCCCAGTTTTCATCCAGCCACAGGAGCTAAGCTTGTGCATCAGCTGCTTAAGATGAGTAACATTCCTGGTCCCTCCTGGAGCCTGTGGAAGGGGGCTTGTGGCAGCCATGAAGGGGCACTACTCAGATCTCCCTTCAAGGAAGATCCTGCTTCTGGAGTACACTTAGCCATCAGCCTCCAGCTGCACCAGGATCTGCTGCAACGTTTGAACCAAAGCTAAAGTCTCCCCAGGCAGCGTCAGCCACTGAGCACAGCAAGACAGCAGGGGTACTTTCTGCTCCACATGGCATTCTCCTAACATCGACTCCTCTACTGGCAACCTGCCCTGGAGCTTCCCACTAGGCTGGAGAGACTTCCTCAGAGCTGCACCAGGGTCAGAGTTTCTTCCTTCCCCTCTCCTTTTACAGGCATCAGCTGCATCACTATCTGAAGACTTTCCCTGCCTCCTTTTGTTCCCTCTCTCCCATCTTTCAAAATCGCTTGACCTTACAATTTCATCTTTAGTATCTGCTTCCCAGAGGACCTGAACTGACACAAGCCCTCTTTCCATTGTGGCTTTAACGCTGTTGTACTCACACCATTACTAACACGGCTTGTGTGCTGAACCTATGAGCCGCATAGAACCATCTTCTACTTAAGGATAATGACAGAGAGAAATCACCCTCTCAGCTGAGGCGATGTTCATGTTTCTTCCCAATAGGCCATCCAGTGAGATGGAATACAATTTTTAAAAAAAGTGAGATAGAACAGAGTCTAGCAACCCTGAATCTAGCAACCACCATATGTGCTTGTCCCTACCCTTACACGGCTCAAAACTCATTTATCTTTGTAGCTTTGAGTAGCCTTCCCTCTGAGACCAAATGATAACTTTGTGGCAGGTTGTCTAACCTGCTGAATGACATAGCTAAACTTATGAATGAAAATAATATCTGGCTAACCATTCCTAGCCTACTCTCTTTTTTTTTTTTTTTTTTTTAATAGAGATGGGGTTTCTCCATGTTGGCCAGGCTGGTCTCGAACTCCTGACCTCAGGTGATCCACCCACCTGGGCCTCCCAAAGTGCTGGGATTACAGGCATGAGCCACCGCACCCAGCCTAGCCTACTCTCTTAAAGCTTCACCTGAAAGACCTATAAAGTTCCAGGAAAAGGCAAACCTAATAATGACACTAAAAATGAGGACTTTTGAAAAAACAACTATTGTCAGAGGCAAAAAAGAATTTGCATGAACTTTAAGGCCATTAGAATTGAACTGGAAAAATAAACAAAAGAGAGGGATACCTTGGTTATGTTGAAAAAAACAGAGCAGGTGGCTTATCTGAATGTTAATAGAAAAGGTCATTTTCCTACCTCCACATCACATTCCCCTTGCCCAGTTAAAAAATGCTGAACCTATACCAAACAGAGACCTGGACATCCACCTCGACTGTGTGGAGCTGCCTTTGAGAAGCGACAGTGATGCCCACCTACCACCCAAATCATCAATCTTTTCACTAAAAGAACTCTATCAAAAGCTGACCAGATTTCTCTGCACTTAGTTTTCAATGGAAAAGATCTAGAGTACTGTGGGGAAAGAGTTACCCCCCAAGAATGTGTGCCCAGCCAAATTGCTCCCTTTATGTGGGATAGAAAGAAAAAAGCACAATTCGAAGTGAAAGGCTTTAGAACATGCACCTGTCAAGCATGGGCTAATCTTGAAACAAATCACTTGAACATACTCTCCAGTCCTTAAAGAGAGAAAGTAAAGTTTAAAAGTAGAGAATGGAGATGTCCCGGAATGAAAGACTGATAGATCTTCCCTTGCTTAAATTACACTCAGAACCAAGAGAAACAATGGAACAATGTGTCATCAAGTAGCTTTGCCAGCCTGAGGTCAAAGTCTGGCCCTGTATCGTTCCCAAGACTGTCTTCTGCTTTCCTGCAGATTCTATTTTGATTGTGCTTCCTCTTCCCCCTGGGGGGGGGAAAAGCAGTTTACAGATAATCTCTTGTCAATTTGATAAAAGACTACATAAAACACTAACTGGGCGTGTTCCAACTTTGATTAGCATGGCCAAACAATGTGTATGATTGGGATGCTGAGCCAAGATAGTTATTAAACTAAAAATCGTTATTTCCCCTTTCTTCCATTTCTCAAAGCAGAAGTGCACAAAAGAGCATAATGACTATTTTCATTGCTAAAGAATATCATGAATGACTTTCTACATCTTCAAAGCCAATCAGTATAGCCTGAATCATTTTTTAATTAAACAAGACTAATAAATCACCAGGTGGAAAATGCATGCCACTAAAACCTTTGCGTAAAATCTGCCAACTAAATTTTATTAGTGTTCTTTTGTTAACTATGATTAAAATTCAAGACGTAGTGTGAGGTTATGCGAACAGGTAATTTTTGAGGTTTTATGAAAATATACTGAAACGTAACTAGGTTGTTTCTTGGTGTGGAACTCTAAAATGCTACCATTTCCTTTTCTGTACTTTGTTCTGTATTTGTAGGTGTTTTCTCTAATATGCCTGACTAGTTAGTGTATTCATATATATCAACATGTACAATTTTATGTTTACCACATGAGCACAATTAAATTAAATTAAAATTTGTACAGTAAATAGACTGGTAGGAAATACACTGAAATATTAATTTTGCTTATTTTCAGCTGCTGAGACAAGTGTGCTCTGTTTCCCCTACTTTCAGTACCTCTGTAATTCGCATTTATTATTTTTCTATTAGGGAAGAAAAAATTTATTTTTAAAAATATTATTATGGGACCAGGTGCAGTGACTCATGCTTGTAATCAGCACTTTGGGAGGCCAAGGCAGGCAGATCACCTGAAGTCAGGAGTTTGAGACCAGCTTGGCCAACATGGCGAAACCCCGTCTCTACTGAAAACACAGAAATTACCCATGCGTAGTGGCACATGCCTGTAGTCCCAGCTACTTAGGAGGCTGAGGCAGGAGAATCGCTTGAACCTGGAAGGTGGAGGATACAGTGAGCCAGGTTTACACTACTGCACTCCAGCCTGGGTGACAGAGTGAAACTGTGTCTCAAAAAATAAAAAATATATATATATATGTAAAATATATATATATATGTAAAAATATATATATATATATATATAAATCTGGGGGCCAGGGTGGGGTGGGGAGTGAAAAACACTGCTCTCCTAAGTATGCAGTTCAGGCTCAGGACCCATGAGGGCAGGGCCAGCAATTCAGGACCCATGAGGGCAGGGCCAGCAATTCAGGACCCATGAGGGCAGGGCCAGCAATCTGTTCCTTGGCCATAGGCAGCCTTGCTCTCCCTAGAGTGATGTCTTCCTAAAGTCTGCTATCAACAGCGGAAAGCGGTGTGGTTGTATCATCACAGATCTATAACCCCTTCCCAGCCCACCCTCAACTTTGCTGAGTGTTAAGGTAGAGGTAAACACAGCACCTTCGAGAGCCCGGAGATCAGTCACTGCCCTACACGGATATTCAAGATTAGCTGCAGGGTGGATGGCACCTGAATTGAGTATGAGCTGAGTTATCCAGGCAGAGATGACACTGACCAGAAGTAGAAATTCAGTACAACAACACAAGACTCAAAACCAGAGACTTGAGAACTGTTGGTCCTACCTGTTTTGGGAGGGAGATTGTAACGAATAGTCCCAAGAATTCAGAAATAACGGCACCAATGCCAGACTTTGGAATGCTCATGATCATTGCTTTGGGTGTGTTTCTGATTCTTTTAGAGCAGGATTTGGAGAAATAGTCCAATGACAGTGTCTGCCAGAGACATTGAGAAAGATCTGCAATGCAATGTGTGGCAGCCAGGGGAATGCAGCCTTTGCTAATTAGACTCCATGTGTAAAGTGATAGGAAATTTTATTCCCTATAGTTGTCAAAAGTGCTGAAGATTGTGAGAGAAATGGCAATAGTTTGTGTGGGCAGGGAGGGTGGCCTATACCTCCCAGGGAACAGAGTATAGCCAAAAAAAAAAGACACAGGTCTAGAGGAGTCTGTGTGTGTGTGTGTGTGTGTGTGTGTGTGTATCAGCAATGGAGAGCACCATTCTAGGGAGATGTCTAAAAGAGAGAGACATACGTAGGAGAGCTCAGTGGATGGGGGAAAGGAGAGCTTGTGAAAATTAAAGAAGGAGAGGGAAGGATTTGTTCTGGACCTTCTGCCTGGCAAAGAAGAGAGCTTGAAACTAAGAGGAGTGTCTAAGGCGGAATGCACCATAAGAGCAAGTATCTCCTGATTAAACATTTGAAATGCTTTCAGTTAGATTTTTCTACGAGCCAATCATTTCCTTAAATGTGACTTGGTGCAGGTATAGCCTCAAAAAGTAATATTCTGGTCATATTTTGTATGGCTCCCTCCTCCCTTTACCCTAAGGATTTATACTCTGGGCCAAGAGTACTTCATGGGGCTGTGTGCAGAGGCTCACACCTGTAATCCCTGTACTTTGGGAGGCCAAGATGGGAGGATTGCTTGAGTATAGGAGGTTGAGACCAGCCTGGGCAACATAGCAAGACTCTTTCTCTACAAAATATTAGTCAGGCGTGGTAGCATATGCCTGTAATCTCCGCTACTCTGGAGGCTGAGGTGAGAGGATTGCTTGAGCCCAGGAGGTTGAGGCTGCAGTGAGCCGTGATCACACCACTGCACTCCAGCCTGGATGACAGAGTGAACCTCTGTCTCAAAAAAAAAAAAAAAAAAAAAAAAAAAACATAGTCCTTTGTGGGGTCAAATGACTGTCATGCACCGTGAGCTGTGAAGGCCTAACTCGGTGAACAGGAGGATGTGGAAAGCAAGCCTGAGTTACAAGTCACAACTCAGTCAATCTGACTGAGTTGTAATTATGTGCACAACTGTTCCTGGGCTGCCTGCCATTATACAAGGATGGCTAATATCCTTCAGGTTAAACAAACATTTATTGAGTACCTGCTGAATGCCCCACACTGGGTCTTGTTCAGGCCTCTGATCTATAGGCCATGGACACATTCAGAGCCCATGAGGTGCTAACTCTAGAGGAATTCCTGGTAAAAAGGAAGGGTAACAAAGTCACCATCCTTCAAAGGTCCCTTCTGGGAAACTATGTCCTAAGCCTAGCCTTTCTCTCTGCATTCTTATTGCAAAAAGGGTTTCCAGAAAAGTGTCCTAGGGGAAAGGATCACATCTTTTTTTTTTTTTTTTTTGAGACGGAGTCTCGCTTCGTCACCAGGCTGGAGTGCAGTGGCGTAATCTCGGCTCACTGCAACCTCCGCCTCCCGGATTCAAGCAATTCTCCTGCCTCACCCTCCTGAGTAGCTGTGACTATAGGTGCACACCACCACGCCCAGCTAATTTTTGCATTTTTAGTAAAGACGGGGTTTCACCATCTTGGCCAGGATGGTCTCAATCTCTTGACCTTGTGATCCACCTGCCTCAGCCTCCCAAAATGCTGGAATTACAGGCATGAGCCAGCGTGCCCAGCCAGGATCACATTGTATAAATTTTGCTTACTTAAAAACCAGAGAGTTAGTGCACAAGAATATAAAATAGATGTTCAGTATAATGTTATCTATAATTGGGAAGAATTGAAAACAGTTAAATGTCCATTAACAGGGGGCTAATTCAATAGATCATCATACATGCACGTGATATATTAAGTGGAAATACTGAACTATTTCGAAAAGTTTGTGCTGCTTGAGTAAAAAGACCTATCCCACTGCCAAGGAACACAGGTACACTCAAGTTGCCCAACCTTTCTTAAGATGATCTTTCTTAAGACACCCAGTGACAATAAGGAAATGCAAAATCATGAAGAGGAAGCATTGCTTGCTGTTCTAGGCAGTTCTAAAATCTCTAGTTTAAGGAATGGGCTGGGCGCAGTGGCTCACACCTGTAATCCCAGCACTTTGGGAGGCCAAGGTGGGTGAATTACCTAAGGTCAGGAGTTCAAGACCAGCCTGGACAAAATAGTGAAACCTCATCTCTACTAAAAATACAAAAATTAGTCGAGCATCGTGATACACACCTGTAATCCCAGCTACTCGAAAGGCTGAGGCAGGAGAATCAGTGGAACCCGGGAGGCGGAGCTTGTGGTGAGCCAAGATCGTGCCATTGCACTCCAGCCTGGGAGACAGAGTAAGACTCTGTCTCAAAAAAAAAAAAAGAAGAAGAAGAAATGGGCATGAACACAAGAGAACAAAAAGAAGTAATATGTCAGGAAAAACAAGATATAATTTTTTTAAAAAGAGGCACAGGAAGATCTACATACAGTGACAAAGAAATATACCTAAGATCCAGTATTTTGCTTAGAAAGAAAAGCAAATGGTAGAACAATATGCATATAGTAATCTCATTTGCTTAATAAATTATATATAGAGACTGTCTTTAAATTTCAGTTCTAATGCCAAAGCTGAAAAGAGTATGTAGTAAATCCCCCTGCATTCTAAAGAAAAGTACAAAACACAACTTGTTGAACTTATGAAAAGATGACAAAACCTGTCCTACAGCCCTTGCCCAGTCCCAAGCCCCACCTTATAGTGGAGGCTAAACATTTAAAGGGACGTTTAGGTTACACATGTGAGTAGGGTGCTGTGAGGGAAAGGGGAAGAAGGGACTTTCTCCCCATCTCAAACCACAGCAGAGGGAAATCCCAAAAGAATCACCGACGGAGACGAGAGGAGCCTACAGGAATGGAGGCTGACTGCTTCCTCCCCGACTGCAGCAACTCACAGCTCACGTGGGTGCTCCGCTGCACAGCTAGAGGAGAGTGCTGGGCAAGTGACAGCTGCCTACTTACTGTGGCTGGAGCCACTCATGATGGAAAATGGGAAGAGATGGGTTGGCCGATGGGTAAGCTGTATTCCTACCATTGGGTTGGGCAAAGACGCCTGAATTTCCTGAAAGCCAAGTGGATGTTGGGGAGGTGGCCGCACCAAAGCCGTTTTGATGAGATTCTACCCAAGAAGGCTGCCTGATAGGAGACAGGACACCACCAGTAAGTGGTTACAGATTACACCTGTAGGGGCAGGACTTACAAGCAGTCAGCCAGCAGGAAACAGCAATTTGAAGACCCAGGTGAAAGACCTCCCAAGAACTTGCTGCCATGCTAGAGGGTGTGTGGGTCCGTTGAGCCGAGAGAGAACTACAGAGGGCATCCCCTAAATCAAAAGAGCTTTATGTATCTTCCTCTGCCCTAAGTGGGAGGAGACAGAAGGAGAATGAGTGACCCCACCCCTTTCCCACGGCAGGTTTCTGGGCCACAGGTCAGGCCTAAGATTGGGGGATGAGAGGAGCGTTCAACTGGATGTGAGATTCAAGTTTTACATTGAACTGGACTGCACTATTTTTCTGATGCCTAGAAATGGCCAGAAAGCTATTGTGTCTGCTCAAGCCAGTCCTCAGGGGCAAGTCAGAGAGAGTCTATGTAACATGATGCATAGCAGGAGCAGAGGTAAGAGAAAAATAAAGAGGTTTCTTCTTCAAGTTCAGCCCCATCCAATAAACCAGTAGACATATAAAATAGCTATTTTTTTTCCATCTCTGCAAAAGAGTTCAAGAAAGAAACAAACAAAACTGAGTGGATATCTCTGCCACCAGGAGGGATAAATGGACAGAGACCTTTACTTTTCAGGTTTTTTTGTCCTATATTATTTCAATGTTTCATAATAAGCTTGCATTACTTTGATAACTAACAGAATTAATTTTCCTAAAATGTGGATGTTAACCACAGATCAAGCCCAGAATCCTGTAGTCTTTCCCTCAGCCAGTGAGTTTTAGGAGACAGTTTGCTCAGTGATGTGCTGGTAAACTCGCTGCTGCAGGGTGAGACAGTATCCTGATTTGCAGTGTCTGCTGATATTTCCATGGCATAAAGATTCCCACCACAATTGATTTCAAGCTACCAACAGTTTAACAACTGGCTCACAAAATTCCTGGATATTCAGCAGCCTAACAACTGGCTTGCCGAATTCCTGGATATGTAACCATCGGCTTTACTGGAGGTAGCACACCAGAAAAGCCTCGTGTGGGAGGCCGTGGCCAGAGCCCTTTCTCTGGCAATTCATCTCCAGGCTCTGTTAATTACCAGCTGACTGACAGGCCAGCCTCTGCCCAAGAGGAATGAAGGGTCACCCATTTCAACAGCAGAATGTCAGGGCATTTTGACAGGCCAGCCCTGTGACCCCAGCAAGCTGCTCATCTGGGCCAAGTGGAAGGTTCCCGGAGGGTTGCGAGGACAGAAACAAGCAGAAGAATGTGTCAGAAGAGACAGAGGAGAAAGACGAGACCCAACCTCAGACATCAGTGACCTTCTGCGGCTGCAGAACCCCTCTCACAGCAAGAAGAAAAACAGCATGGGAAAGTGACAAAGTCAAGCATTCTTCAGCACACCACAGTCTAATTATGACAGTAATGACCATAACTACAACGGACTGAATGCTCACTCTGGGTATGTGTTTGTGCTAAAACGTTTTACTCCTCACAGCAATCGCACAAGGTAAACACTTCATTTTTCCACTTCACAGCAGAAACCTAACCAGGTTAAATGACTTACTCCCAGAGCATCAGGCTAGTTCCCAGTGAAACTGTGATTTGGACTGATGTTTTATTCCAAGAAAAAGCTAGATTTCTTTTTTCTTTCTTTTTTTGAGACAGAGTCTTGCTCTGTCGCCCAGGCTGTAGTGCAGTGGCGTGATCTTGGCTCACAGTCCGAATATCTGGAAAGCCTGGGAAATGAGAAACTTCTTTATGTAACAAATGTGCATTACTAGGTTACCAGCCACTATTCTGAAAGGTATCAGGGACATAAGTCTTTTTTTTTTTTAATTTTTTTTTTAAAGACGGGGTTTCACCATGTTGGTCAGGCTGGTCTTGAACTCCCGACCTCAGGTGATCCGCCCGCCTTGGCCTCCAAAGTGCTGGGATTATGGGCGTGAGCCACCAGGCCCTGCTAGGGTTATAAGTCTCTTCATACAGAAAGTTGAGTTCTTCAGGAACCAGGAAATGGAAAGGAACCAGTGAGGGAAATTAGCAATCCCACACATATATTGTGTGCTGGATATTGCACAAAGTCTACAAAAACCACTCAGAAGTCAGACTGCTGCAACAAGAAAGATGAGGTTGACCAGGCACAAAGGCTCACATCTGTAATCCCAGAACTTTGAGAAGTCAAATCAGCATTGCTTGAGCCCAGTGGTTCGAGACCAGTCTGGGTAACATAGTGAGACCTCATCTCCCCAAAAATAAACGAAATTAGCCTGGTGTGGGGGTGTGCACCTGTAGTCCCAGCTGCTTGGGAGGCTGAGGTGGAAGGATCACTTGAGCCCAGGAAGTTGAGACTACAGTGAGCAGAGATCGCACCGCTGCTTTCCAGCCCGGGCACAAAGTGAGACCCTATTTCAAAAAATAAAAGGAAAGAAAGAAAAAGAAAGATAAGGCCAGTAGAATCAGACTGACCTGGGTGGAATCTTGGCTCTGTCACTGTGTGACTCTGGGCTGCCCATCTCTGAATTGTTTTGCTGTAAGTCAGTAAACGATAGCTATGCTTATTATGAAAAAAACAATGTCCTGCTTTGTCAAGATTCCACACGCACAGTTGTTCAGGAATGGGAAGAACCTATCTGGCCACTTCAATGAGGTCAGGAAGTAGTGAAACTCCTGGGAGGAGGTACAATAGTGTCATTTACAGGACTCAGCAACATCAGTACATGGGACAGGCCTGGGCACCCAGAGATTCCGGAGCCCCCTGGGAGAAGGAGAAAAGAAGAGGATATCACTGTCAGGCTTTCCGGGGCTCCATAGAGAGAAACGCATTACATCCCCTGATGCTCCAGCCAGCTGAAGACGGGGGGAGTCTGCCTAGATACACCCTTAAGCTTTGTGGATAACAAAGCTAAACAAAACCCAGCGCAACCTTCCAGACCTTCAGACTCCTCTGTTCAGCACTCCAAACCCCAGGGCCCTGAGCCTCATAGTTTCTGGGGTCTTCATATCATATCCACCCCTGTCTAACCTCCACGGGGAAGGTCTCAATTTGTTCAGGGCTTTTTCTGCCCTCTTTATCAAGAGCTACTCGCTGGCTGCTCATCCTTGCTCTCAGGAAAGCAACACCCGGGAATACACACTCATCAGGGTGACACACAAAAGGACTGTGAGATCTCCCATGCTGCCTCCCACTTAGAGGGTAGAAAGCTTCTCCAGCAGCTAGAAGTTCTCATAAGACAGAGTTCTAGACAATGAAAGCAAAGGAGATGATGTCTGCTAGGGGTTTTCTGGAAAATCTTTTTCTTTCCTCACATAAGTAACAGGAGCATTTGATGCCAGCCCCTTCCTTCTTTCTGCCTGTAATAGTTGTGTGACAGCTGAGTTGCAGTAGCTACCTTGTGACCTCAGGTGGCAGTCATGAGGACCAGGAGACAAGATGCTAAAGACGATGAAGCCTGAGTCCTTGATTGTGCCGTTGAGATGACACAGACTGCCTGCCTCTGTCCAAAATGCTTGTGCGCAAACAATAAATGCTCTTTTGTCAAAAGCTAATGTTAGCTGACTATTCTGTTTCTTGCAACTGAAAACATTTCCAGGAGGTAATATTGGGTAGGCTAGTGATTGAAACATGAGAGAAAAAGAGGCTTAGAGACGGGGTAACCAACTTGTCCTTGTTTACCCAGGACGTTCCTGGGTTTAGTGTTGGAAGTCCCATACCCTGTGAGCTTTTTCAGTCTCAGGTAAACGAGAATGGCTGGTCACCCTACTTAGTGATACCCTTCAAAGATGAACTTTCTAAGGATGAAGGAAGAAAAGGGCCTGCCCAGGGTGATACAAGTGGTGATCAAGACTGGACCCTAAGCCAGATTCCTGATTCCATATTCAAGGCTCTTTAGTCATGTTGCAAAGCCATGGAAATGAGTTATCCTTCCCAGGAAACACAATTACCAAAATTGGCTGGATGCGGTGGCTGACGCCTGTAATCCCAGCACTTTGGAAGGCCGAGGCTGGTGGATCACCTGAGGTCAGGAGTTCAAGGCCAGCCTGCCCAACATGGCAAAACCCCATATCTACTAAAAATACAAAAATTAGCCAGGTGTGGTGGCAGGTGCCTGTCATCCCAGCTACTTGGGTGGCTGAGGCAGGAGAATCACTTGAACCCGGAAGGCGAAGTTTGCAGTGAGCCAAGATTGCACCACTGCACTCCAGCCTGGGTGACAAAAGTGAAACTCCATCTCAAAAAAAAAAAAAAGACTACCAAAATTACCCCCTTCCGGTTGAAGGCACGTGACTCCCTGTGGCTCCTCGGAATCTGCTCCATTCTGGCATACAGGACGTGGCTTCTGCGATACTGATGCATTTAGAGGAATGTGGCAAAGCCCATGCCTGTGAAGAGCAACGCTGGAGGGAGCAAGACCACCTCCCGGCTTCTGGAATGCTGGGACTGGCTCAGAGCCTTCATTCAGGAGGTGTTGTGGTGCATGTGATGAGTGGCTGCCAGGATATTCATGTTAATATAGGTCAGCAGTCCCAGGAGATGAGGGGACAATGAATCAGCCCTCTCCCTTTCATGGTTTCAGATTCAACAAACACTAGGGCTGACTGTGAGTTGAACACTGTTGCTGGTGGTTTCACTCATGTTACCTCACTTCATTTTCAAAATAGATGTGTGAGGCAGGCACAACTGTATTAGGTCCACTTTACAGATGAAGAATTCCCTTAAACACACACCTTGGTAATTGCAAACTCAAAGTCCTCTGATCTTTGTGTTTTATGTCTGTACTTTTTCCCTTCTGTATGATTTGCCCTTCTTTTATGCTCGGTCCACTTGGACATTCCTCCTCTCTGCACCCTTTTGGCTCCCATCCACCAACCTGCTTCTCCTGCCTTGAGCCTTGGTGACACAGGAAAGCAGAAGCCAGCTGCTGGTTGTGGCTGTGCCTGTAATATCTGCCTTTTAGCCCTATGAACGAGACTCTGGGTGACCTCACAGAGAGACACTGAAGCTAGGGTTTGTGTGGGGAGAAAAAGTGAGATCCCGCCTAAGCACTGACTTTGATATTTCACACGCTGGCATGAGATGACTCAGAGCTTTCAAGTGCCCTTGAAGTCCATTCTGACTCAACAGCCACACCCCCAAAGTGTGACATCATTCATCCACACTAATCTGTGGATTGATAAACCACTCTGAGACTCAGTTTCCAAATCTGTCAAGTGAGGTGGGATTGTTTACCACACATGTCACTATGGGAGGGTGCCTAACAGAAACCAGTCAGTAAGATCACCCTCATTCTCTGGAATAAAGGGACAGTAGGCTGGGCTTGGTGGCACATGCATACAGTCCCAGCACTTTGGGAGGCCGAGGCAGGAGAATCACCTTAGCCCAAGAGTTCAAGATCAGCCTAGGTAACATAGTGAAACCCAATCTCTAAAAAAAAAAATTAATTAACCAGGCATGACACCTGTAGTCCCAGCTACTCAGGGGGCGAAGGCAGGATAATGGGGCATGAGCTCAGGAGGTCGAGGCTGCAGTGAGCTGTGATCGTGCCACTGCACTACAGCCTGGGTAACAGAGTGCTGTCTCATAGATAGATAGATAGATAGATAGATAGATAGATAGATAGTATTTTATTCTCTGTAGCCTCTTCCTTCCAGCTTTCCAGGAGCTCTTGCCACCTCCACAGGACACGCAGGGAAGCTTCCAGTGCTCCTGTTTGTGGTCAGAGCCAAAGGGCACCACGCCCACTGCCTCAGACCTCCCCATCTCTCTAACCTAGGCTGGAAGGGTCTGGTTTGATGCTCTGTGGGGAATTCACCCCTTGGGAATCAATCATTGTTTCTCTTTTATAATCTGTTTCCTTCTCAAACTCAAGATAGTTCTCTGTACCCGCTTCCTTTTATTTTATTTTCCCTCCAGGGACCTATCATATTAGCCACTCGCCTACAGCAGAGAGTGAAAGGGACTGGATTTAGGAGGGAGAGGTGGATGGTATGTGGAAGTAAGAGAGAGACACAGTAAAGAAAATCCTAGGCTGGGCTCAGTGGCTTATGCCTATAATCTCAGCGCTTTGGGAGGCTGAGGCAGGTGATCGCGGGAGCTCAGGAGTTTGAGACCAGCCTGGCCAACATGGTAAAACCCTGTCTCTACTAAAATTACAAAAATTAGCCAGGTGTGGTGGCATGCACCTGTGGTCCCAGCTACACAGGAGGCTGAGGTTGGAGAATCGCTTGAACCCGTGAGGCAGAGGTTGCAGTGAGCCTAATTGTGCCACTGCACTCCAGCCTGGGTGACAGAGGGAGACTCTGTCTCAAAAAGAAAAGAAGAAAGAAGGAGGGAGGTAGGGAAGGGAGAAAAGAAAGAAAGAGACAGAGAGAGAGAGAGAGAGAGAGAGAGAGAGAGAGAGAAAGAAAGAAAGAAAGAAAGAAAGAAAGAAAGAAAGAAAGAAAGAAAGAAAGAAAGAAAGAAAGAAAGGAAGAAAGGAAGAAAGAAAGAAAAGAAAAAGAAAGAAAGAAAGAAAAAGAGAGAGAAAAGGAAAAGAAGGAAAAAGAGAAAGACAATCCTGCCCTGGCAGTTAGAGCAGCTGGTGCCTCTTGCCAGCAGATGGCAGCACCGCACCACAGAACCTGATGAGCACAGAGAGAAGGGGAAGAGCCACCCAAAAAGTATGTTTGGAGTGGGAGCGCAGAGTTGAGGGAGAAGCTGTAACCTGAACCCACAGCAGGACAGTCGGCAGGGAGACTGCCAGATGCAGGGTCTAGACTGCGGAGTTCCATCCTGGGATGGAGTCTGCAGGATCTGGTCCATCCATGCTTGCATCCAGTCCTCATTTCAAATCCTGCCACCTGGTATTTGGATGACTTTGGACAAGTCATTTCTCTGCTCTGAGCCTGAATTGTCCTCACCTGCAAAAGGAAGCCGTCTCGTCAGCTCAGGCTGCAGGAACAGAACGCCATAGGCCAGGAGGCTTAAACAGCGGAAACTGATTTCCTTATAGTTCTGGAGGCTAGAAGTCCAAGATTAAGGTACCAGCATGCTTAGTTTCTGGTTTCCCTCTTCTTGGGTTGCAGGCAGCTGCCTTCTTGCTGTGCTCACATGGGCTTTCCTTTGTGTGCATGAAAAGCAAAAGAAGGACAGAGAGAGAGACAGAGATCTGGTGTCTCTTCTCATAGGGACACCAGTCCTATGTGATTAAGGCTGTACCCCTATGAGCTCAGTTCACCTTAATTAACTCCCTAAAGGCTCTGTCTCCAAATAGTCAAACTGAGGGTTAAGACTTCAACATATAGATTCAGTCCCTTATCTTGAAAGGTAAAAATATAGATATTGGCTGGGGCGCAGTGGCTCATGCCTACAATCCCAGCACTTTGGGAGGCCGAGGCAGGTAGATCACGAGGTCAAGAGATTGGGACCATCCTGGTCAACATGGTGAAACCCCGTCTCTACTAAAAATACAAAAATTAGCTGGGCGTGGTGTCACACGCCTGTAATCCCAGCTACTCGGGGGGCTGAGGCAGGAGAATTGCTCAAACCCAGGAGGCGGAGGTTGCAGTGAGCCGAGATCACACCACTGCACTCCAGCCTGGGTAACGAGTGAAACTCTGTCTCAAACAAAAATAGATAGATAGATAGATAGATAGATAGATAGATAGATAGATATAGATTCAGGGAGGACACAATTGAGTCCATAACACAAGCTCACAAGAATACCTACTTGACATGGTTGTTATGGGGGCACATAAAAATATGTGAATACGGTAAGAAACCGTATGGCTCTGGCCACTCCAGACAGTGATTAGAAACTTGTTTAAAATTCCCTAAGACCCAGGGAGGAACAGAGCACTGTGCTTAGGAACGACCCCGCTTCTATCTTTTCCCATCTCCCAGCTCGTCTCAGGCAAGCCCAGGCTTTCCCTTCCAGGAATACAAGTTACTCAACGTCCTATGCTTCTTCTTCACCATTACAGCAAAACTGGGTGAGACCAGGCTTGAAGAAGGACTTCCTGGTGGGCAAGAAGCACTGGGCAGAAGGTGAGAGATAGTAAATTATCTCCTGTGACTTCCTATTGGAGATCTAAAAACTCCAGTGGGAAAAGGAAGCCATCTTGCTAAATCTTTCTACCATCTGGGCAACAATTGGTATGAATACAAAGGGAGAAGACCTTATTTAACTGGCTTCAACCTCAAGAAGTCAAGCTAATCTTTTTTAACTAGAGCTCTGAGAAACACATTTGGAATCTATGGGGCTTCCTGGAAGGTTATGGGCAAGACAGGTATGGCTTGGGATGGATCAATGAGAGGGTAGAGCTTGGTTCTTGAACTTGGATTTCCTTCCCCCACAACTTGACTCCTCTCTGGCGGACATGCTCAAATGCACTCCTCCTCCATCTCAACATAAGTCCCTCTCTCCACTTATGGTGTCAGTTAGAATCTCAAAGAACCTTAGAGATGTGACCACCTGCTTCCAGTGTCTTTGGGGCCTGGGGAACATATGGGACAGAAAAGAGAGGCTGAGATGGGATGCTGAGGAAGTCGGCCTGACAACCATCTTCATTAGCATCCTCATATTATCATCATCACCACAACAGTCCATGTTTATTTAACTCATTGCGGGACAGGCCCTGGGCTGGCTCTCGTGGGACCATGTTCATTGGGGTCTGAGTCCTGGCACGGAAGGAACACTTAGTCTAGCCAGGCGAGCAGGATAATCAATGGCATGTGGAATGTGTTTCATGTGTGCATGGCACTTTGCAAGTTTTCAAGAACTTCCTGGAGGTGGCGAATGTAGCTGAAGTAGTGTAAGAAGGCTTCATGCAGGAGATGGGGGTTGAGCTGAAAGCTGAATATTAAGTAGCAGACAATAAGAAGAGAAGGGCAGGCAGGCAGGAGGAATGCCACGAGTAAATGCTTGGGAAGAGATTTACTTGGGGAGATATGCTAGATCTCAGCCGCTGTGGCTGTTGCTGAGGTAAGTAATGAGTGATAAGACCGGGAAGGAATGGAGGCAGTTCTTAGAGGATCTTGAATGTCAGGCAGGGGTATTCAGATTTCCGCATTAGGCCCTGGAGAGCTAGTGAAGCTGGAGCCTGTCCGCGCTCTGCCTGAAGCTAAGACCTAGCATTTTCAGTCTTTTAACACCTATTTCCTCCCCTCACTGTCTCCCCAAAGGTTAGACCGGGGACTAAAATCCTCCTGTGACTTAGAGCAGACGGCCCTTCTACCAGGGCCTGCATCCAGAGGCTTCCACTTGCCCCTCCCCTCCCTGGCCTTCACATTCCAATTCCCCAGCCACGAAATCATTTGAGATCATAAGTCACAGTACCATAAACCACTCCAGAGTGTGTAATAAGTGAATTATTTACCAATGACCCTGGCTAAATGTTCACAGGGATAAATGATTAAGCCGCAGATCTGTCAAAAAGTTCCCATAAATAAGTAATTCTGTGCCGCCTTAATGGGCTTTGTAAATTACTCATTCATGCCACTGCTGGGTCACTCTCTGGGGTAAATTCCTCACACCTGCTGATTTACTGCTGAGGTCTGCACAGGGTGATATGAATTCTGCTAGCCAGCTGGGCAGACTCCCCATGTGCCAAGCCACCTGGCTACGTCTCCAGGAATGAGGATACTAGAAACGGTAAGTCTCCTGCATCATCTGACAAAACTGTGGGGTCAGAGGTGGGCTGACCTTCTGGGCCACTTGGAGTCTGTCCTGCAGGGCAATGTGGCAGAGCCAGAATCCTTTTTTTTACAGCATCCATTCAGTGAGCATGTACTTACCACGTCCGGTGTCCCAGGCTCTGTGTTAGATGCCCAGACACCAAAGACACAGAAGCGTGCCCCAGTGGGCTTGGTCACGTGAAGGAAAGAAGGCTGGACATGCAATGCAACTGATGCCATGCTAGAGTGCTACTTGAACCTACTGGGGTAATATCTAGCTCAGCTGAAGAAATTGAGGAGATGGTAATGTATGAGGTTTGAGTTTCATTCTGCGCTGGAAAAGCCTCACTCCAATTCAGTGAACAGCCCTGCAATCTCTGTGGCTTACAAGCACAAAGGCTTATTTCTCACTATGCAATCTTGAGGTTCCGTTGAGGGCTCTGCTTCACCCCATCCTCCTCCTCCCCCAGGACCTGGGCTGATGGCACAACGTCATCTAGGTTATTGCTTGTCTCTGTGACCAAGAGTAAAGAGAACATGGCAGAGCATAACTTGGTTCCTAGAACTTCTAGCCAGACGTGACACTTCCACTCACATTTTATTAGCCAAAAAAAGACCCATAGTCATGCTTTAATAAAACTGAGACAGAAAATTCTAACCTAGGGAAAGAGAGAGAGAGAAAAAAAGGATTTGGGAACAATCCTAATGATGACCCCACATGCAAATTCTGGTCCTGTGAATTTAGGAACTGCTATGGACTGAATGCATGCATTCCCTACAATTTTATTTGCTGAAGCCCTAATCTCCAATGCAATGGCATTTAGAGGTGGGGCCTTTGGGAGGTGATTAGGTCTGAGGGTGCATCCCTCACGAATGGGATTAGTACCCTAAAATACACAAAAGAGGTGATCTCTCTCTGTCTCTCTCCACCATGTGAAGACACAGCAAGAGATCCAGCAAGAAGCTCAGAGCCCATCTGCTGAAGCTCAGAAGAGTGGCCCAGGACCCCATCTGCTGAAGCTCAGAAGAGCGGCCCAGAACCCCATCTGCTGAAGCTCAGAAGAGCGGCCCAGAACCCCATCTGCTGGCACCATGATCTTGGACTTTCAGCCTCCAGAATCGTGAGAGATACATTTCTGTTGTTTAAGCCACCCTGCCTATGGTATTTGCCATAGCAACCCAATCTAAGCAAGACTCTAGTGTACATCTGTGAGCAGGTTCCTAAACTTATCTTTCACTTTCTTCAGCTATGAAATGGGTGAAGAATAGTAAGGACTACCTCCTAGAGGATTAAATGTGATCATCTGTGTCATGCACCAAGTGTCATGCCTGACGCATGGTAAATTCCCCGTCGCTCTGTTAGCCTTTGTTATTACCATTGTAATTATCCTTAGGTGTGGCAGCAGCAGCAGTATCCTGTAGAAGTGGACCTCTGAAGTTGAATATTGAAGAGCAGGTCACACCCACAAGCACATGTGCACACTCACCTTTACTGGTTAACTTGGTCCGAAGTAACAACATCCTCTCCAATATCTTCTCTCCATCACCACCACCAACATCATCAGTCAGAAGCAGGTGGCAGTGATGGGCGTTGCAGCAGGCCTGAGCTGCCACCATCTTCTGTCTTCTCTACCCACATGAAGCGTTTGCCTTGCTCAGATCACTCCCCCACCCCAGGCCTCAGTTACTTCGCTACAAAACCAGAGCAATAATACTATATAATAACCCGAGGGCTGGGCCAGAGAATCCTTCGACTTCCCCTTCCCTGTCGACGCCTTTGATTGTTTTCTCCAACTGTCACCACCCCCACGCCTTGTAGCCTTCCTGGACCATATCTCTGCACTAGTCCTACATGACTCATGGCCTGGGTTCCAGGCGGCCCGGAAAGCAGAGGAGGAGCTTCAGATGCGGCCTGGGTTTCCTCTGCCTTCCCAGAGGCCAGAGAGACATCTGTTCCTGTGGCTACCACGTCAGCACAAAACGTGTGCCAAGGGAACAGCAGGAAGGAGAGTATGTAAATCGGCTGGTTTTCTGTGAGTGTTTCAAACTGCCTCGTAGAGGCACAGAGCTGTTGTTGGGAGGAGATCCCTGAACTGTTTTTGATCACTGAGGCTCCTTCCTTAGCTTGCACAGGGGACTGTGAGGCTTAATGAGCTGATTGTCATTTAGATGATCAAGGGTACAATTCTGGGCCCACGGGTCGCAGCCCCGCCTGCTCTGCCTGAGCAAGCCTGAGGAGGCTGGGAAGCTTTATGTTCCACTCCAGAAAAGAAGACATGATTTCCCATCTTTCATAATCAAACCAACTCACACTTATTCACAGCTTGGCAGGCTTTCAGCACTGCGTGGGCATCAGTCAACTCTTCATTCGGTTCATTCCATGGCAAGCCTCTGGCCCGAGCAAGAGGCAGGTACTAAGGAATATTTACTGTGCAGTTTGTGCCTTCTAGAAATGTACAGACTATTAGGGGAGATGAGACAGAGGTATTGCAAAAGTGAAACAATAGGTGTTGAATGTGGCGAAGGTCGATCGAGAAACAACAGCCCTCTGATGACAATAAGCAGACAAAGAAAAGATTTGTGACATCAGAAGCTTTTTTACCCACTTTCCAGCCTGGTGGGTGTGGTCCTAGCCTTAGATATGGCAGATGCTTTAGGGAGACGTCAGGGTTCTGACCACCGAGTCCAGGTGAGCTGGACAGCTATGGAGGTGAGTAGAGCACAGCAGGTGTGAGTGAGGACGACGCTCACCGTGCGGGTCTGTGAGCGAGTTCAACTGTTTCTAGCACATTTATAGAAGCAAGGAGAGCCGGCCTGGTGGGACAGGGCAGAAAGATGACAGGCTTTTTGCTCCTCTCATGTAAGACTTCTGATATTAAAATCAAAACAAATATTTGTTGCGAACCTGTTTATATGTGTCATGCGCTGGATTAGGGACTTTCATTCTGTTATTTAATTTACAACTCAATCATTGTTATTTAATTTACAACACAGCCCTCTGGATGTGTTTTACAATTCCTACTTCCCAGATTATTAAATTGAGGCTCAAAAAAGGAAGTGACTCACGCACTGGCAAGTGTTGAGCCAGAATATACAGTCCGGTCTTCTAAATCTTGCCTCCAAATTCCCCCTGGCCGTCACCATCCTCCACTAGGGGGCCATAGTGAGCCACTTAAAACACCAAATCCCATCATATTGTTAGCCTGCAATCCAGCAGTAGCTCTCAGCATCCCCAGGACAAAGTCAAAACCCTGGGTATGGCATACAAGACCTTCTACATCTGGCTAATTACATTTTCAATCTCGTATTCCATCTAATCCCTGCCTCACTGTCTGCACTCGGTGACAAGAAACGCTGTCATTTATTGAGCATCTAGGACGTGCCAGATGCTGTTCCAAGCACTTCACATGAATTGATTTCTTTCCTTCTCAAGACAACCCTATGAGGCAAACACTACGATATTCCCCACTTTACGACTGAGGAAACTGATTCACATCGTGGTTTAGTCATGTGCCCAAGGTCACATATCTTGCAGAGAGTCTTGGAGACACACCCAGGCAGTTCAGTTCTAGAAGAGAAATGCTATACTCTTTGTGATTTCCACACACAACAAGCTGTTTCAGGCTTCCGTGATTTGATTTATATTCTCCCTTCTACCTTGAAATACCATTCCCTTCTTTCTTCCCCCGGATAAAACTCACTTATCTTTCAAGACTTGGTTTAGGACTTATCTTTTCAAAGTATTTGCATTAGTTCATTTCACAGGGCTATAAAGGAATGCCTGGAGCTGAGTAATTTATAAAGAAAAGAGGCGGTGGCTCACGCCTGTAATCCCAGCACTTGGCAGCCCAAGGAGGGCAGATCACGAGGTCAGGAGTTTGAGACCAGCCTGGCCAACATGGTGAAACCCTGTCTCTACTAAAAATACAAAAATTACCTGGGCATGGTGACACATGCCTGTAGTCCCAGTGACTTGAGAGGCTGAGGCAGGAGAATCGCTTGAACCCAGGAGGTGGAGGTTGCAGTGAGCCAAGATCATGCCACTACACTCCAGTTTGGTGGCAAAGTGAGACTCTGTCTCAAAAAAAAAAAAAGAAAGAAAAAAGAAAAGAGGTATATTTTGGCTCAGCAGGCTGTATAAGAAGCATGGTGCTGGCATCTGCTCCTGGTAAGACCTCAGAACCTTCCAATCATGGTGGAAAACAGAGAGAAAGTCAGTGTATCACATGGCAAGAGACAGAGAGATAGAGTGAGAGAAGGTGCCAGGCTCTTTTAAACAACCAGGTCTCATGTGAACTCATAGACTGAGAACTCACTCATTACCACAAGGATAGTACCATGCCATTTATGAAAGATCTGCCTCTATGACTGAAACACCTCCCACCAGGCCCACCTCCAACATTATAAGTCACATTTCACCATGAGATTTGGAGGGGACAAAACATCCAAACCATATCATTCGGCCCCTGGCTCCCCAGATTTCATGTTTTTCTCACATTGCAAAATACAATCATCCATTCCCAATAGTCCCCAAAAATATAGCTCATTCCAGCATCAACTCAATCAAAAGTCCAAAGTCTCATATGAGATTCCAGGCAGGTTCCTTCTACTCATGAGTCTGTAAAATCAAAAACAAGCTATTTACTTCCAAGATATAACAGTGATACGGGTGATACCGGCATTGGGTAAACCTTCCGCTCTGAAAGGGAGATGCCAGCCAAAAGAAAAGGACAACGGACCCCACAGGAGTCTGAAACCAGCAGGGCAATCATTACGTCGTAAGGCTCCAAAACAATCTTTGACTCCACATCCTGCATCCTGGGCACATTGATGCAAGAATCGGACTCTCAAGGCTTTGGACAGCTCCACCCCTGCGGTTTTGCAGGGTGTACCCCTGTGGCTGCTCTCACAGGTTGGAGTTAAGTTTCTGTGGCTTTTTCAGATTCAGGTGCGTGCTGCCAGTGGTCCTACCATTCGTGGGTCTGGAGGACAGCAGCCTCTTTCCCACAGGCCTACTAGGCAGTGCCCTCATGGGGACTCTGTGTGGAGGCTCCAATCCCACACTTCCTCTCAGCACTGCCCTCGTAAGGTCTCTCTGCGGGGTTCTTCCCCTGTGACAGGCTTCTGCCTGGGCACCCAGGCTTTCTAACACATCCTCTGGAATCTAGGTGGGAGCTGCCAAGGTTCCTTCATTCTTGCATTTGGCACACCTGCGGGTTTAACACCATGTGGAAGCTACAAAGTCTTATAGTGGCACTCTCCAGAGCGGCAGCCTGAGCTGTATCTTGGCCCCTTTGAGCCAACGCTCGACGTTGAGTGACCAGGACGTGGGAGCAGTATTCTGAGGCAACACAGAGCAGCAGGGCCCTGGGCCTGGTCCCCAAAATTAGCCTTTCCTCCTAGGCCACTGGGCCTATGATAGGAGGGGCTACCTTGAAGATTTTGGAAATGCCTTTGAGGCCTTTTTCCCACTGTCTTGGATATCAGCGCATGATTCCCTTTTAGTCATGCTAATCCCTCTAGCAAGTGGTTGCTCCACAGCCTGCTTGTATTCCTCTTTTGCATGTTCTTTCCTTCTCTACCATCCAACCAGGTTGTACATTTTCAGAAGTTTTATGGTCTGCTTCCCTTTTAATTATAACTTCCCATTTTAAGTCATTATTTTGTTCACACGTCTGACAATACGCTGTTAGAAGCAGCCATGTGCATCTTGAACGCTTTGCTGCTTAGAAATTCTGCCAGATACCCTAGGTCATCACTCTTTTTTTTTTTTTTTTGAGACAGAGTCTTGCTATGTCATAAAGGCCGGAGTGCATTGGCACATTCTCGGCTCACTGCAACCTTTGACTCCCTGGTTCAAGTGATTCTTCTGCCTCAGCCTCCCAAGTAGCTGGGATTACAGGCACACACCACCAGACCCAGCTAATTTTTGTGTTTTTAGTACAGACGGGGTTTCACCATGTTGGCCAGGATGGTCTCAATCTCCTGACCTCGTGATCTGCCCAACTCGGCTTCCCAAAGTGCTGGGATTACAGGTGCTAGCCACCGCACCTGGCCGGTCATCACTCTTAAATTCAGCCTTCCACAGCCCCAGGGCCCAGGCAAGGCACCAAGTTCTTTTTTAACGGATAACAAGGGTGATCTTTGCTCTCTCAATAAATTCCTTATCCCCATGAGACCTCATCAGCCTGGCCTTCACTGTGCATATTTCCAGCCGCAGTTTGGTCAAAACCACTTAATAACTCTCTAAGAAGTTCCAAACTTCCTCTCTTTGTCTTCTTCTGAGCCCTCCAAACTCTTCCAACGTCTGCCTGTTACCCAGTTCCAAAACCGCTTCCACGTTTTCAGGTATATTTATAACAATGCTCTACTTCTTGGTAACAGTTTTTTTGTTCGTCCATTTTGCATTGCTATCAAGAAATAACCTGAGGCTGGGTAATTCATTAAAAAAAAAAAAAAGTGGTTTCTTTTGGCTCACAGTTCTGTAGGCTGTATAAGAAGTATGGTGGCAGCACCTGCTCCTGGTAAGACCTCGAGAAGCTTCCAATCATGGTGGTAGGCAAAGTGGGAGCCAGTGTATTACGTGGTAAGAAAGGGAGCAAGATAGAATGGAGGAGGGGCCGGGTTCTTTGAAACAACCAGATGTCATGTAAACTCATGGAATGAGAACTCACTCATTACTGCAAGGACAGCACTAAGGCTTTCTTGAGGGATCCACTCCCATGACTCAGACACCTCCCACTAGGCCCACCTCCAACATTTTAACGTAAGATTTGGATGGGGAGAAACATCCAGATTAGGCTAGAGTTTAAATTCTCCAAATTAGGCTGGAGTACGGAGGTACGGACCCCTGTAAACAGCTCCATGCCATCTCTTCTGCCTATGTGTCTGTCTCCCCCTGGACTTACAGCAACTTGAGGACAGATTCGTATTTTATACTATATTCATCTTTATTTCAACAATCTTAAAGAAAGAATCTTGGCACCACTTCTCTCTGTAGTTACCACCCATTTATTCCCTTCTTTATATAGCATAATGTCTTACACCATTGTCTATACTTGTTTCTCACGTCTTTCCTCACATTCTTTCTTGAACCCACTTCAGGCAGGCCTTAGCCCCCATTACCCCACCGGGAAGCATGCAGCTTTTGACACAGCTGACCACCCTTTCCTCCTCGCAATTTTTTCTCCGCTTGGTTTCCAGGACACCACACTCCCCTGATTTTCTCCCCAGTCTCCTTCAAAGTCTCCTTTGCTGGTGCCTTCTTGTCTCCTGACCTCCAAAGATTGGAGTGCCCCCAATTTCAATCCCTGGACCTCTTCTCTTATCCACATTCAGTCACATCTTAGGTGATCTCATTCAGTCTCGTGGCTTTAAATACCATCTATATGCTAATAATTCCCAAATTTATAACTCCTGCTCGGAATATTCTTTCCTGAATTCTTCATTCTGTTATCCAACTGCATAGTAGCTATCTCCACTTGGGTGTCTAACAGATACCTCAAACTTAACATGTCCAAAAACAAGTTCCTGTTCTTTCCTTATGCCCCCCACCTGCTCCTACGACTTTCTTTCCTGTCTCAACAGATGGCAGTGCCTTCACCCTTCCAGCTGTGTGGGCCAAGATCCCAGGCAACATCCTTGACTCTGTTCTTACATACCTCACGTCTAATCATCAATAAATCATGTCCATGTTGTCTTCAAGAGAAATCCAGACCCCAGCTCTCATCTTAACCCAAGCCACTCTTCACAGAAGGTTGAGCAGTCCCCCCATGGCTCTTTGCCTTTGCCCCTTTCCCTTTGCCCTCTATCCCTGACATGGCAGCCAACAAGTTCCTGTTAAAGCATAAATCAGGCCATACCGTGTTCATTCCTCTCCTCAAACCTTCCACTGGCAGCACATCTTATTGATATTAAAAGCCCAGAGTCAGCCGGGCATGGTGGCCGATGCCTGTAATCCCAGCACTTTGGGAGGCCAAGGCAGGTTGATGACCTGAGGTCAGGAGTTCAAGACCAGCCTGGCTAACATGGTGAAACTCCCTCTCTACTAAATACACAAAAATTAGCCAGACATGGTGGCATGCACCTGTAATCCCAGCTCTGTGGGAGGTTGATGCATGAGGATTGCTTGAACCCAGGAGGTGGAGGTTGCAGTGAGCCAAGATGGCGCCACTGCACTCCAGCCTGGGCGACGGAGCGAGACTTAGTGTTGTGTCTACAGACGAAGCCCAGAGTCTCTACCGTGACCTCTATGGCCACTAATTGCCTTTCTAACCACTGCCTTTCTGATCATTTACTTTTCTCCTCACCCTCTGGGCTTGAGTTACAACCCCTCATCTTTGCTGTTCCTCGAACACATTAAATGTGCTCCTACCTCACAGCCTTCACGTTTGCTGTGGCCTCTCCAGAATGCTTTCCCCAGACTTCTGGATGTCTAACTCCCTCACTTCCTTTAAGTTGTTATTAAATGTCACCTCTTCAGGGAGTCTTTTTCTGGTAAAACCTTCCCACCTCCCAGTATGTTCTTTCCCCACTTTCTTCTTTGTCCCCTTAGTACTTATCATTACCTAGCATACTATGCATTTTACTTATTTATAATATTAACTATTTATTTCCCCTTCATCAAGGCAGAGATTTGGTGGATTCTGCTTTTATCACTGCTGTTTCTTCAGTGCCTACTACAATACTTAGCATGTAGTAAGCACTCAATAAATATTGCTTGAATGAATGAATGAATGAATGAATGAATCTTTGTAGTTTTAGCACCTACATCCTTTGTAAGCATTCGTTGAACTGAGCAAGTTCTCCAAAGTCGACCACAGAGTAGTGTTTCTTTATTGGCAGCAAGAACTGCAAATTTTCCAAGCATCAGACGCTACTCCATTCACATGTAAATACAGAAACATAGCCCCGAGCCAGAAAGAAATTACTTCTGTGTTCTCGCTTATATGTTGATTGCCTAGGCCTCTGTCCCATCCATCAGAGAGAAGAAAAGACAGTTGACTGGAATGCAGTTCACTTGTGAATAGAAGAAATGACTTGAAAACCAGCTATTTGATGAGCAAAGTTCAGGAAAACGCTCTCTTCAGAAGGAGAGAGGCAGCTTCTTGCTCACCTGGGAGGAAATTTCTGGTTTATTGTGTTTCTCTCCAAAGTTATGGCTTTCCAATCCTGCCAGAAGCCACCAAGGGAGCACTGCCTTTCAGAGTGGGGCTTCCAATTCTGAAAAATTAATTTTAAATAGAGACACATTACACCTCCCCACAGAACACTTAGCAAGAAAGTGCTACTTAGACTCTGCTTGGCTGCCAAGTCTGCTCAGGCTAGGGTACTGATGGTGGGTGGCTCTCTGTCCCCCAGCCCATCCCCACAGACCCAGCCCTGGCCTGACTCCCAGCTCCTCGTCCCTTCCTGAATCTATACACACAGTCCTGCCTTCTCTTTTGCTCCTCTTCAGCAATTTAAATTCCGCAAATATTTATTATATGTCTGCTTTTTTTTGCCTTACCCTGTGCTAGGTACAGGGAAAGGGTACAAAGACAGAATGAATGTTTCCTCATTCCATTCATTAGCACTGAAAAAGGTACAGTGCTACTGAAAAAGGTACAGTGCTAATGTCAGAGGCTGGACATGGGGGGCATGCCTGTAATCCCAGCATGTTGTGAGGCCAAGGTGGGACGATTACTTGAGGTCAAGGGTTCGAAATCAGCCTAGCCAAGATGGTGAAATTCTGTCTCTACTAAAAATACAAAAATTAGCTGTGGGTGGTAGTGAGCACCTGTAGTCCCAGCTACTTGGGAGGCTGAGACAGGAGAATTGCTTGAACCGGGGAGGCCAAGGTGGTGCCACCACTTCCCCTTTCTCCCTACATCGTGAGTTCTAGACCACCAGGCTACTTACTGCCTAACTCCCCTCTCCCAATTACCATCGTCCAGCTTCCATGTCTTTCTTTCTGCCCAAATTTTTGACCCACAAAACTGTGAGCAAGTAAATGTGTATTGTTTTAAGTGGCTATATTTGTGACATTTTGTTACACAGCAGTGATAACTAATACAAACAGGAAAAGAAACTGGCCTTTAAGGTTTATGACTAATCTTAGCCCTTTTACTCAGTGATATCACCAGTCCCAGAGGTCTTCAACCAGAAAAGCGGTAACCAAGAAATGTGCCTGGTCTGAGTCTCTGTAGGATCTTTTTTTTTTTTTTTTTTTTGAGACAGAGTCTCACTCTTATTGCCCAGGCTGGAGTGCAATGGTGCAATCTTGGCTCATCGCAACCTCCGCCTACTGGATTCAAGTGATTCTTCTGCCTCAGCCTCCCTAGTAGCTGGGATGACAGGCACCCGCTACGACTCTCAGCTAATTTTTTGTATTTTCAGTAGAAAATACAAAAATTTCAGGGTTTCACCATCTTGGTCAGGCTAGTCTTGAACTCTTGACCTCAGGCAATCCACTGCCTCCCAAAGTGCTGGGATTATAGGCGTGAGCCACCGCGCCCGGCCTTTGCAGGATCTTTTTCATATAGGAGACGCCTCAGAGCAGAGCAGCCATGTCTCTCCCATTAGTTTGAAACACACCCAATACCAGAGACCACATCTCCTGTACTTTTGGATCCTCTGTTGTCTCTCCTGCCTTCGCTCCAGGTCCTGATATTCCCCGGGTGTTAGGAAACCTTAGTGGATTGAAGTTTTCAAGACACTCCTCTTAAGAGGACAGGCATAGGAAATAATCCAAGTGTCCGTCTATAGGGGATTATTAAATAAATCATTTTACATCCACATAATGAAATACTATTCAGTTATTACAGAAAAAATGTGAAGCCATCTGTATAGATATGGGGAAATCTGGATATATGATAGGTGAAAAAAGCAAAGGGTAAATCAGTGAGTACTACCATTTGCATAAGAAAGGAGGAATAGACACATATGCATTTGTGTGGCCTTCTGTTTTCATAAACACTGGGAACTCACAGCAGAAGCTAATTAAACCTCCTCCCTGTAAGGGGTGGGGTGGGGGAAGAAACAGGATAGGTGGAGGTGGTAAGAAGACTCCTAGATGTATTCAGTTTCGTGTCATTTTTTGGAAACTTTAAACTAGTCAAAATGTATTATTTAAAGGCACTGAAACATTGAGGGCAGGAGGGAAGGTGGGAATTGATTTCTAAAGGACCAAAGAAACTGAAGAGCCAGCCGGGCGCTGTGGCTCACGCCTGTAATCCCAACACTTTGGGAGGCTGAGGTGGGTGGATCACAAGGTCAGGAGATCAAGACCATCCTGGCCAACATGGTGAAGCCCCATCTCTAAAAAAAGAAAAAGAAAAAGAAAAAAAAAAAGAAACTGAAGAGCTATGATTCTGCAATAGGCAGCCCCCAAATCACAGAGAAAGACGCCAGAGGCCAGCTTTGCTCTTGGGACCAGGAGGTTGATAACCCTGTGTACTAGGTTACATTTGCCAGGTTACTTGGGCCTGTGTGGCCAGGTAGCTCTGAAAGGGCCTGGACGTGGAAGGAAAAGCAGGAGAGGTGTTAGGGTGTGTTAGTGCGTGTCACAGCATCCAGTCTAGGGTAATCCTGTGACCTGTAGGATTTGGTGGCAGACTGTCTAGACATATAAGGTGTTATGGGCTGAATTGGGTCTCCCAGAATTCATATGTTGAAGTCCTAACCCCAGTATGTCTCAGAATTGACTATATTTGGGAATAGGGTCTTTAAATTAAAATGAGGTCATTAAAGTGGGTCCTAATCTGACCAATGTTCTTGTAAGAAGAGGAAATTAGCACACAAGGAATGCAGAGAGGGAAGGCCATGTGAGGACACAGAGATAAGAGGCCATCTACAAGTCAAGAACGCCTCAGAAAGAACTAGCCCTCCCAACGCCTCGACTTGGAACTTCTAGCGTCCAGAGCTAGGAGAAAAGAAACTATTGTTATTTTATTTTATTTTATTTTTGAAACAGCGTCTTGCCCTTTCAACTAGGCTGGAGTACAATGGCATGATCTCAGCTCACTGCAACTTCCACCTCCTGGGTTCAAGTGATTCTCCTACCTCAGCCTCCCAAGTAGCTGGGATTACAGGCACCCACCACCACGCCTGGCTAATTTTTTGTATTTTTAGTAGAGACGGGGTTTCACCATGTTGGCTGGGCTGGTCTTGAACTCCTGACCTTAGGCAATCCACCTGCCTCGGCCTCCCAAAGTGCTGGGATTACAGACGTGAGCCACCGCGCCCGGCCACTATTGTTTAAGCTACCCAGTCTGTGCTACTTTGTTACCGTAGCTCTAGAAAATTATTATAATACAGAAGGGGACTGGAGGGCAGTGGAAACCGCTTTGCTAGGAAAGGGTTGAGCTTGAAGGACAGAGGTGGGTGGTATCGGGGTGGCACTGGGGAAGCACAGCTCAGGGGGATCCTGTGACAACGTGAAAAGGGTGGGTGCTTTGAAAAGAGGAGCTAGCAACTTTGTGTGGAGGGGGGATGGCAGAAGACAGAAAGTCTCATTTCTCTCTCTTAAAATCCCATTTTCCCCACGGCCACACTCTCAATGTGCCTCTGTTCTGTTCAGGGAGCAGAAGGTTTGTCTCCAAGGACGGGACGGTGCAGGGCTGCCCCGTCCCTCCCCGCCATCTGACGGCCCATTGTGTCCACAGAGCTGGGTGGAGTGATTCCGAGGGAAAAAATGCCCTCCTGCTCCGGGAAGTCCTCTGGCTCCCCGGGGTCCTCAGTGCAGACTGGGGCAGGGGGTGGGCGGCTCTGAGGGCGGGGAGGAGCTGCGGTCTGGGGGCTGCGCCTCCTCCCCTGCTTTCCGCCACCCGGCACCTCGCCCCTCGCCCCCCGACCCCGCGGCAGCTGGGATCGGGGCCTCCCCTTCCCCCAGCCCTTTGTGGTTCTAGTTTATTTTCCAGTTAATGAAATGGGGGGAGGCCGCGTCCCTGCGGCTGCCCCTGGAGACGCCGGAGTTCTGAAGGCATCTCCTCCGCGAGACTCCAGCCTGCGTCCCGGTCCCCTTCCCCCGCCCCAGGCTGCCGTTGGGTCACACCTGCCGAACATCCCCTCCACCTGGGCCTCAGTCCGCCGGCAGGGAGCGACTGCGATCCGGCCTGGACCGAGGCCGGTGTTTGCTGGTGTGGGAGGGAAAGCCCTGCGGCCTGGAGGTCTAGCGCTGCCATATGCCCGCTGTGCGTCGTCCAGCAAGTCACTCAACCCCTCTGAGCCGTTGCTGCACCCTCTGTAAGACATGCCTTAGTAAGTGGGACATTGCTCTTTCTTCTGGAGTCAGGGAAGGTGAGGGAGACAGAAAGGGGAAACAAGCTTTGCAGGCTCCCAGCTGCCTAACCGTGGGCAGGTTACCTAACATTTCTGGGACTTCAGTTCCTTCACCTGTAAATGGAGACGACGTAGTCACAGAGGAGTAAATGAGAGAACTCATGTAAAGCCTTGGGGGTAGTGATGATGCATAGTATCTGTCAGGAAAGATGGTGGTGTAGTTATTATTATTATTCAACACTACCTTAATGAAATACCATGCTGTGGACAGAGGTGAATCCAGTTTTATTTTTTTATTTTTTTATTTTTGAGAGGGAGTTTTGTTGCCCAGGCTGGACTGCAACGACGTGATCTTGGCTCACCACAACCTCAGCCTCCCAGGTTCAAGTGATTCTCCTGCCTCAGTCTCCCGAGTAGCTGAAATTACAGGCATGTGCCACGACGCCAGGCTAATTTTGTATTTTTAGTAGAGTCAAGGTTTCTCCATGTTGGTCAGGCTGGTCTCGAACTGCTGACCTTGGGTGATCCATCCGCCCCTGCCTCCCAAAGTGCTGGGATTACAGGCATGAGCCATCTCGCCTGGTGGTGAATCCAATTTTATGTGGCATGAAGCTGACACCAGCTGGAGGCAGGGTCTCCAACCAGTGTAAGCTTCAGGTCCCATACAATTTCTGCCAGAAAAAAAGATGAAAGTATAAATGCAAAATTAGATACATACTTGAAAATTTATTTTTAAAATGAGAAGAGGAATCATAACAAGTTGCAAATTAAAGAGTTGGCAAATCAAAAATCATTTAAAATCCAGAAAAATAACATAGTAATTTATATTAATTAACTGCCTAGCACACTTATATAATATTTTTTTAGTTTTTCTGGCAGTATGCTCTTTGATTGATTCTTCGTAATGATTTTGTCATTTTTTTATAGAGAGAGCAGAAAGATAATTCAGTTTTCCTCTGGCATGGTTGATGAAAACATTTTTTTAATTATTGATAGTATTTAAAAGTGTGTTTCAACTTTAAAATTTTGTGAGGCCAGACATGATGGCCCATGCCTGTAATCCCAGCACTTTGAGAGGCCGAGGTGGGTGGATCACGAGGTCAGGAGTTCGAGACCAGCCTGGCCAACATGGTGAAACGCTGTCTCTACTAAAAATACAAAAAATTAGCTGGGCATGGTGGCATGTGCCTGTAATCCCAGATACCAGGGAGGCTGAGGGAGGAGAATCACTTGAACCGAGGAGGTGGAGGTTGCAGTGAGCTGAGATAGTGCCATTGCACTCCAGCCTGGGTGACAGAGGAAGATTCTGTCTCAAGGGGAAAAAAAAATAAGTAAAATAAAATTGCTCTAGGTAATACCATATATAATTTTAGGATAGGCCAGATTTGGTGGCTCACACCTGTAATCCTAGCATTTTGGGGGGCTGAGGCGGGAGGATCACTTCAGCCCAGGAGTTTAAGGCTGCAGTGAGCTATGATTGTGCCACTGCACTCTATCCTGGACAACAGCAAGACTCTGTTTCTATTAAGAATAAAAGGAATTAGGATTGTCAAATTTGAGAAAGAAAGCTATGCAAATTTTTTTCATAATTTAGCTGTTAGATTTCAGGACAGTTCAGGCTTTCTTATGTAGTAACTAATCTTAAATACTTGTTATAAAGGATGATAGTAACCAGTTTGTCCTAGATGTAGTGATCTATTATGATTTTTATGAATGCTATTTTTATCAAACCACCAAGAAATTAGAACTTTTTGCAATGTATTCATATGAATTGCTCCTCTTCATTAATTCAATTATTAAATAATCCAAGATCCTATTAAAAATCTATCTCTTCCTCTTACTGCAATATCTCTTTGAGGATAATCTGAGTTTTATGTTACAATTCACTTCTTAATGCCAGAAAAATTTCTATCTAACAATTTTATATAAAAATCAATGGGAGCTGGGCACGGTGGCTGACACCTGTAATCCCAGCACTTTGGGAGGCCAAGGTGGGTGGATCACGAGATCAAGAGATTGAGACCATCCTGGCCAACATGCTGAAACCCCATCTCTATTAAAAATGCAAAACTTAGCTGGGCATGTTGGCGGGGGCCTGTAGTCCCAGCTACTCAGGAGGCTGAGGCAGGAGAATGGCTTGAACCCAGGAGGCAGAGGTTGCAGTGAGCCGAGATCACGCCACTGCACTCCAGCCTGGCAACAGAGTGAGACTCCGTCTCAAAAAAAAAAAAAAATCAATGGGAAATACTTTTGTATGGTATGTTTATAATTGTATATCCCACCTTATTAAACATATTTCTGACAAGAAAATCTTCCATTTTGTTAAAGCACTAGTGAGAACCCAATCCACTGCTTGCAGTGTTACACGTCTAGTGATCAGGAGATTTTTCCATGGGCAGGCTTCTGGCTCTATACAATTCACATAGTACTTCCAGGTCCAGGGACTAGAAGACATGTTCTTGCCACCATGACCTCAGCTTCTACATCTACATGTCATGATGATACCTGAGTCAACTCGATGGCTATAGGAATATTCCTGGAAGCCATTCCTATAACCAGAAGTTAGCAACAACTATACATACAGGTGATCATGGGCCACTTCACACACCCCTTTAATCAAACCTAAATGTAGGCCGGGTGAAGTATCTCATGCCTGTAATCCTAGCACTTTGGGAGGCCAAGGAAGGTGGATCACTTAAGGTCAGGAGTTCAAGACTAGCCTGGCCAACACGGTGAAACCCAATCTTTACCAAAAATACAAAAAAATCGCTGGGCATGATGGCAGGTGCCTGTAATCCCAGCTACTTGGGAGGCTGAGGCAGGAGAATTGCTTGAACCCTGGATAGAGGTTGCAGTGAGCCTAAATTGTGCCATGGCACTCCAGTCTGGGCAACAAGAGTGAAACTCCGTCTCAAAAAAAACAAAAACAAAAACCTAAATGTATTTTCAACTCAATTTCCACTTAACCAAGCCCCCAAAATACCCATGGCTCCTTTACCACCTAACATGAAGGGAGATGGGGCAGAGAGAAAATTATAATGGAAAGAGACATCAGACTTAATGAATTGTAGTTATAATATCTTACTGTTGCATCTCTTATGAAGAACCACATGAACATTCTAGCAGGGAGCCTCCCAGGGCCTTAGGAGGGCCCTGAACAAGTGGGCTTCATTAACTTTACAATAAGTCTGCCCCCGGTTGCAGACTCTGTAATTTCAGGGGGCTGTAGAAGGTCTCTCTAGTATACCTCCAAAATGCCTCCTTATCAAGCAGAAGGGTGTCTATAATTACATTGTCAGAAATGTATTCCCTTGGTTACAGCATTGTGCCAATGCTTGCTTTCTTTTAAAATACACTTCGGTAGGGGGTAGGAGGGGAGGCAGGATATGGAGTCCCTCACATTTTAGTATGAATGCATTCACCAGAGGAAGTTTAGAACTGTAGGAGAATTCTCACGGTTGTAGAATAAAGAATCAAGAAAGACCGTATCACCAAAGGCGAACTTTCTTCACGTCACATTTTGTGTATAAACCGATGTGCTGTGTCCTGCAGCCAGATTTGGGGTTCCAAGTGGCCTATGTGAGCAGGTAGAGTCAAGGAGAACCCCTCTAGCATCCAGCATTACTTTTAGTCACTTTTCAAGTATGAGCAATAATAGAAAGTAATTATTAATAGTATTCATTGCAATTTCTCAACAAAATTACATTGCTTGGTAAGTATTTTGGATGTTACTGAATGCATTAAGCCACATTTTGGTGACATAGTTCGGGCTGAATTGGAGATACATGATTTTTCTAACTTCCTCTGGCTTGCTCCCCCTGCTGCCCTCTGTCCCCACTGCCCAGCCTCAGCTTGTAAGAGATCTTAACTCAGGAACCAGCCTAGCCGAACTCTACCAACACCTACCCCATCCACCTTGGGTGATTTCCAGGCAGTACTTTGTACAAGCTGAGCACTTGGTGATGTGTTTGTGAAAAGGAGAATCTGAGTCTCCTTGCTTCGCTTTCCATTTAGACTCTAAACAGAGGTGGTGGTAAAATCACCTGAGAAAATCCAGGAACAGAGGAGTAGAGACTGAACAGGAGAGCCCGTGTCGTGAGGAGCGAGCGGCTGGCAGGCGAGCGTTTCTCTCTCCCTGAGCGGGCTCCGAGCTTTCTTTTCCCCACGTAAATGAAGCAAGGGAGGAGAAGGCCCCCAGAACATAGGGCCTGGGCTGCTTTTTTCATAGCTGCCATTCTCTGAAAAGTTTCTTCAGAAACCTCCACTTCGATAACCCCAGTGCCTGAGTGAGCCACATTGGAACTCTCTGTGCAGAGGCAGACTGTCAGATGGCTGTGTGCAATGTCTTTGAGAAGAGAATACAAACCCTGGGATATTGGATAGAAAGGAGGCTGCGGAACACACAGCCCAAGGTCTCCGGGAATAGAAGAAACACGGTGGAGTTTGACACACTAGGTGAGCATCCTGTGGTCACGTTCACACAAGGTGTGCCTTCAGGCAAGCTACTTAACCTCTCTCTGCCACAATTCCCCTACACAGAAGTGGGAACGATAACACCTATCTTGTCATTATGAAGATGGAAACTAATGTCCATACCGTGTCCGTCATAGAACCAGGCATGTCGTAGATGCTCAAGGAGGGCTGGCAGGAGGGACAGATATTTCGTTGGAAAAAATGTGCTCTGAGCTTCCTCCCTATGACAGGCCAGGGAGGAAGTAAGATGTGTGGGGAAGGCTTTCAGAGTGTGGAGAGGAAACAAGCTATGTAAAGACATGGTGATAATAGTAAGCAGGTGACTCTCCAGAAGTGGAGAGTCAGTGACTTTGGAAAGAGAGAACTGCCAGGCGTAGCAGCTCACTCCTGTAATCCTAGCACTTTGGGAGGCTGAGGCGGGCGGATCATGAGGTCAGGAAATCGAGCTCATCCTGGCCAACGTGGTGAAGCCCCATGTCTACTAAAAATAGAAATAATTAGCCAGGCATGGTGGGGGGTGCAGGTAGTCCCAGCTACTCAGGAGGCTGAGGTGGGAGAATCACTTGAACCGGGAGGCGGAGGTTGCAGTGAGCCGAGATCGCAACACTGCACTCCTCTGTAGGCGACAGAGGGGAGACTCTGTCTCAAAAAAAAAAAAAAAAAAAGGAAAGAAAGAAAGCGAGAACAAAAAATCATGTCTTCCCATCTGTCAGCTCAGGGAAAATGTGTCTGAGTTGGGCCCTGAAGGAGGAGTTTTGACGAGAGATTACGGTAGAAAAATACATCATGTGAAGGGGAAAGCATGAACAAAGAATTAAGGGGGTAAAAACCTGAAGACTGCCGAGCGCGGTGGCTCACACCTGTAATCCCAGAACTCTGGGAGGCCGAGGAGGGTGGATCATGAGGTCAAGAGATCAAGACCATCCTGGCCAACATGGTGAAACCCCGTCTCTACTAAAAATACAAAAATAAGCCGGGTGTGGTGGCACACACCTGTGGTCCCAGCTACTCAGGGGGCTGAGGCGGAAGAACTGCTTGAACCCAGGAGGCGGAGGTTGCAGTGGGCCGAGATTGCTCCACCGCACTCCAGCCTGGCGACTGAGCAAGCCTCCGTCTCAAAACAAAACACCTGAAGACTTCAAAGAACCACTAATAGGTCGGAGATTAGGGTCCATGTGACGTACATGAATAAAGCTGGAAAGTAACAAAGCTGTGCATGAAGCTAGAAGGTAAGTTAAGGCCAGAGGGTTTGCGTGCCTTGAATGTGCAGCTTAAATGTTCAGAATTCTCCAAGAAGCAAAGAACCATTGCACGTTTTTGAATACACATTTGGAGAGATAGCCCCACTTACCCCCAGAGCAGGTGCCTGGCCCAGCCATCCTGTTTCATCAGAAGAACAAGGAATGTGGCCACCACTGAACAGGGAAATGAGGGAGGGCAGGCAGGCAGGGAGAAGTACTAGTGAGTTACACCGTTATAAATACACTTTAGGGCCGTGTGACTTGGCCATAAATCGCCGCACTGTGCTCAGGTGATGTCACCCGACGCTCGGCTATATTTATAGCTTTGTTCACTGTTCTCTGGGATTTTTTTTCTTGGCACATTCGCGGTAATAAGTGTCTCCCCCCACACACTCATCCTGAACAACAGAAGGTAAACTTTTATGCCACTTCTGCTCGTCTTCTCCCAGCTCCTTGGAAGGATGATTTCCTGGACTTATCATATGCCTGTTTAGCTGGGAATAGCCTCCTGCAGTTCAACTGCTAGCCCCTTGGCTTTGTACTCTGTAAAATGGCACTCAACCTCCTCTCTACTCCAGGAAATCCTTTGTGGAACTCAGAATCAGAAACATCTCCCTTTTTGCCAGGCATGCTGGTAACAACAGTCAACACCACCAGTACATGCTCTACCTTCACCGAGCTTATGACCTGGCATGGGAAACATATGCTGAATAATTAATCAGAAGCGTGATGAATGTTACCAGTGGAAATAGAGGGTGCTTGAAGGCAATAACAACGTGATCTAACTTGTCTTGAGGAATTAGAAAGGCTTCCATGGAGAAGTGGTGTTTAGTGTGAGGTCAGAGGGATGAGTAGGACTTAGCTTAGGGGGCGAGGTTGCGGTAGAGCCCCACGTGGAAAAGAATATTTCAGGCAAAGGACCACAGGTGCTGAGACCCTAAACAATGAGAGAAATATGGCCAGTCCCCAGAACTTAGAGAAGCCTGGTGGAGTTGGAGTATAAAGGTCAAGAAGGGGAGTGGAGAGCAGTGGGGTTGGGAGGGAAGGCAAATGTACCCCAGGCAGGCTCTGGGAACCAAAGGGAAGGTGCTGTATCAGATCCTAAGGGAAATGGGAGGCCCAGTGAGTTTTAAGCAGGAGAATAATGTGGTCAGATTTGAGCTTGAGAAAATTTACTGGGCCTGGGCTTATGAAGAGAGGCCTTGCTGGTGTCGAGGCAGGAGAGAATATACATGGAGCAGGGTAGTGACAGTGACGATGGAAGAAAACAGGCCACTACCTGGGGAAAAAACCAATCCACGGGATTTGGAGACTGACTGAATCTGAATGGGGATGGAGAGAGTACGTTCTCACAGATGTCTGGTCTGAACAGGAGGATGGAGGTTGATGCCATTCTCATATTTTTTTTTCTTTCTTTCTTTCTTTTTTTTTTTTTTTTTTTAAAGATGGGGTTTCACCTTGTTGGTCAGGCTGGTCTTGAACTCCCGACCTCAGGTGATCCGCCTGCCTTAGCCTCCAAAGTGCTTGGATTACAGGCGTGAGCCACTGCACCCGGCCAGTTGATGCCATTCTCAAAAGAGGACTACTGAAGGAGTAGCCAGGGTCTGTTGCTGTTCTGTTTTGTTTTTTGCTTGGAGGACAACATATTTCTCTGAACTTGCTTTTTTCTGGATCTGTTCCCCAAGCCTAGACTCGGGCTTTGCATGAGCAGGACCTACAGACGGGGAAGCATTGAGGCTCAGGGCTAAAGGCCAGTAGAAGAGGAGAAACTGGCAATGCCTGGAAGAGAGGACTTGGTACCAGGACCTGTTTGCTGGCTGTGTCTTGAGGGCTGGATAGAAGCACTGAGGAGATAGTAAACCAACATTCTCCATCTGTCCATTTAGGAAATGCCACCTGAGCCAGCAGCCAGACCCTGCCTGGCAGGTACCATGAGGCCTGGTCCCTGGCACAGAAGCCGGAAAGCCAGTGGAAATAGACAGGAATTCCACTGTCCTGGAGCTTGGCGGTCACAGGTAGGAAGGCACCAAGTCAGGTGAAAGGAGTGGGAGTCAGAACATTGGTCCCCAACCCTGGGCTGGGGGAAGAATCTTGGCTCTGGTTTGTTGAGGGGAAATGGGCCAAGAGTTTCCAGAAGTAGTTCTCAAACACAGAGAATTTACAGAATACCCTATGGGCCTTGATGGAACCCCTTAAATGGCATCCACAAGGAATATCTCATACTTCAGTATTACAGACAAAGAATATTACAGTACCGTGGGGGCATCAAAGTTATCAGGAAACTGAGCCCAGAGAGGGAAGCTACCTAATGCCACACTCAGACTCTGACTGAAGATCCTGAATGTCCATGTCTAGGAAACTTTTCCTGATGCCTGAGTAACTCCTGTTTTGCACTCAAAAAACACAGGCATTTTTCTCTTTGCACTTCCCAACTCTCTTGTAATTATCTGTCTGTCTTTCCCACTGGACGATGAGCTCTTGCACAACAAGGGGGTGTGCTTTATTCTTCTTTACATCCCAAGTGCTTCGCCCAGTGCCTGGCATATAGTGAGCTTTTAATACATGTTTGTGGGATGAATAGATGAATGAATGGGTGAATGGACTAATTACTTAATTAATCTCCACCAAAACCCTTAGCAAGCCTCTGTTTGGGAGTTACAAGAGTTGGAGTGACATTGTTAAGAGTTGTGCTTTAAGTTAATGGCCTCTCTTAGAGTCAGGGTTCAGTAAGCTTAGCCCTTATATTTCCACTGCTATGAACCTTATTTAACTTCACTCTTCAGCTGCCATGGTGTTCAGTGTCCTTAATACAACTTCAGGTCATCATCCTAGCTGTAAATGCAATCTCATCTCTAGCTTGGATGAAAACATAAACCATAACCCTGTAAACCAGTTCTGATACGAAATGGATCTAATGAAGGCGTGGTTATAGGTCTTCAAGGAAGCACTGGGGAAGGTTAAAGGTCAAGAGGCTCTGGGCTTGGGGGTAGAATCCAAGAAAACTAAAATCAAGGGCCAAAGGAAGATGACAGACTTCTCCCTTCTCCTCAGTATCCCTTGCTTCCTGTTCACTTGATTCTCTGATTTCCAGACCCCTACAGAAGTCTAGAGCCACATAATTGTCAGAGCCGTTCAAGTAGCAGGAGTGTCTTTGCTGATAAAAGCATTTCGAATAAGACTGCGGTTCAGGGGTGGGGAAGATAGAGTTAGTAAGACATGTAGGTGAATCTTGGCCTGAGAGGCCTGAGTTCTAGTCCGTTTGACAGATCATTTTACCATCTCTAAGGAGAATGGACTTCGTGCTGTCCCCAGCTCTGCAGCTCCCTGTTTGAGTTATTAATTCATTATTACTTTCCCCATTTTTGGAGAAAAACTTTCTCCGTTGTTCTCCAAAACGTCTATTTCCCACTGCCCTCCCCACCTCCACACATACCCACTCCCCATCTCAAGGCCTCTGCCCAGAGTCACTGAACGCTAATGCTCTCCTCCCTTCTTCTAAGCAGTTCTCCTCAACCAGACTACTCACTGGAAGCAGAGATCTTCCAATCCCCGTGACTCAGGCAATGAGAGATTCATTAAACCTACTGAAAGACAACTGGTTCATTTAGCATAAATGGCCTTACACACACACTTCCCTTGCCACACTGGAGCTGGAATATGAAGTAATGGAAAGGGAAGGGCTGAAAATGGTGGTGTGGAATGGATCCCGGTCATTCGCAAGCAATGTTGACACATGGTAGATACACACACTGTGAGCCTGTCTTTGCCGAGGTCATTCTTTCTGAGCCCCTGCCTCTAAGCAGCTTCAACCCATCCAAAGCATTTATCCCTCAATATTTTGGATACTTCTCAGCAGACAGTCCTTTATGGTGGCTAGCTCCTAGTCTTTCTCCTTCAACAGCAGCACTGCTTCCTTCAGTGTCCTCTGACACCCGTGCCCCATCCACGGAGCTTGACCTGCTTGGTCTACCGTCTTCCCTTCTGTAGGAGACCTACAATGACCACTTATCCCCACTGCTGCCCAGGGTGCCTCATTTCTGTTGCGCATCTTATTGGCATCCTTATATCTTTTTTTTTTCCTTTCAAATGAGTTACTCTAATTTCAGGTGATACAAAGTTTGGGGTAGAACAAGGACCAAAGAGCGGACTCTGGCAAGGTTCTGAGCTGGTTTTACTTTAAATTCACAGTCGTAGGAATGACTTAGTGAAGTAAGGTTTTTGTTTTGTTTAGTTTTGTTTCTTACAAAAGTTTATTCTTAAATGTGCAACAGTTTCGAGACAACGCTTAATTCCAGCTATAGGTGTCAAAAAATGTTATGGCAGGGAATACAGATGTCTAATTACGGATGAAATAAGGGGTCACCATTTCCTCAGGGACAAGAACAGCTTACTTTTTGCCAGATTTCTTAATTCCACCTGTGTGTGGCCAGGGGCCCCTTCCCCGTGGCCTTCGCTTTTAGCTCCTCGAGTTTCTTCTGCTCTTCTTGTTTCTGCATGAAAATCTTATCTTCCTTGTCCATCTCCTTGGCCTGCTTCTTGGGCTGTTTCAGGGGCTTCTTCCTGCCACTTTCGCGGCCGGACATGGCGCCTGCCACCCCTTTCCCAGACCCTGCCACCGGGAATGCGCATCCTTGTGTCTTAATGCATCACGGACCTGAGTCTCCTTTGCCCTGCACAGATGTCAGACAGGGCGGACAACTAGCATTTCAACTGCTGAGATCCCTTTTTTTTGGCAAGACATCAAGCATAGATGGCAAAACTGAGATGAAGAAACACCAATCCAGGCCCAGAATTCTTCTTCACTTTTTTTTTTTATAGGACCAGATACTCTCTACAGAGAGGCCAGCCTAACTGGACCCAGGCTCGGGGTCCCCTGCCCACCAAGGGGAGCTCTGGGGTACTTTGACTGACGCTGTCTTTCCTCTTGCCCCACTCTCTCCCCTCGCAGTGCAGATTAGAGACTTTTTCCACTGCCATAAGGTGGTGCCTTGCCTCTGCCATTTTTCTTGTACCTCTCAAAAGCTGAGCATCTTAAGGAAAAAGAGCACAAGAGAAATAAACTGGTATAACAGCAGGAAACCTCAAGGCTGAATATCTGGAAGGACTTACGTGGTTACCTGGGCTATAAGATACAAAAGTGGAGAAGGGATGAAGAGCCCCCTTTGCTGGGAGGAGTTTTGAAGAAAGGGTACATCTCTCACTGTCACTGCTCTGGGCTATAGTCTGCAGCAGCAGAAGAGACAAGGTGACCTCTGGTGAACCCTTACCCTTGGAGACTCAAGGCTCCTTTTAGGATCAGGATTATTTTCCAAGCTGAGAATAAGGATCTTGGCCTTTCTCTCCTCTGTCTCTGGTAAGCAGCAGGGACACAATCCTCCACCTCTCTAGGGAGAAAAAGGACAATTTATAGAATGGTTCTGCTGTTCTTAGCCCTCATTGAGACAAAGAATTCATTTCTGTCTCTCAAGGTGGCTTCTCCTGCTGATGGTCATAAATTGCCTTCCTGCTCACTCCTTGACCTCTTGATCTTTTTGCTTTTGTGCTCAAAAAAGTATTAATATTTCTCTTAACTCCATATATAACCTTTGGCTGTTTCTCTCCTTTTTTCTAGGTGAAGTAGCATCCTCAGGGATTACTTCCTCCGCCTCCGCGCCTGCCTGCTTCTGTCAGGGCAGGGCTCTGTGCATAAGGATGAAGACAAATCCACAGGAGGAGGAGTCAAAAGATCTCTGTTTGGGGGAGCTCCAAAACTGAAAAATAATCACAGCTAGCATTTACTGAGCATACACTGTATGCCTAGTATTATTCTAAGAGCTGTATGGATACAAACTCAATCCTCACAACTACCCCATAATCTAAGTACTACTATTATCCCCGTTTTCATATGAAAAAAACAAGAACTGCAGATGTTAACCACATAAAATGTCTAAGGTCACACAGAAAGGAAGGGGCAGAACCTAGATTTAAATCCCTGTCTAGTTTCAGGGCCCATATGCTTTGCTATCAACTACTCTGCCAGGTACCTCTCTGACAGGGAGGGGCTTACCCAGCTTTTGCTCTGCCCTCAGGCAGCTCCAGACTGGGGAGACATGCATATTTCTTACCCCCCAAGAATCCCCAAGTTTGATAGGGGAGGCAGATATCCTGTCCTAGGAAGGTAGGTCCAGTCTGCTGGAAAAGACAGAAGCTTTATCTTTGGATCATCTGACTGATACTAAGGACTCAGGCCCAGGATGTCTGCAGTTTGATGAGTTATGTTATTAGATTCCAAGAGACTCAGTTACTTCGACTAGACCAAATTGTAAGCATTAGTGCTAGAGAGATGAGGATGGAGCAAAGCTGGGGCAGCTTAATTGGGGTTGTCCCCAGGAAGGCAGGGTGATATAAGATTGGCAATAAGCAGAAGAAATGCTAGAAGAGAGAAGCGGGCAGGACACTTGGTGGTGTGGAGGCTTGCCAAAGACAATGTCTGGAAAGCAGGGATTTGCTTAGCTGAGTAGTTCTCCATCCTGGCTGTCTATTAGAATCACCTGGGGCTATGTCTGAAAATACTGATGCTTGGACTTCACCCCAGAACAATTCATCTTTAGGAATGAGGGCATGGCACTGGTGTTTTTCTAAAAAGCCCTCAGGGCCAGGCACGGTGGCTCACACCTCTAATCCCAGCACTTTGGAAGGCCAAGATGAGTGGATCGCCTGAGGTCAGGAGTTCGAGACCAGCCTGGCCAACGTGGTGAAACACCGTCTGTGCTAAAAATACAAAAACTAGCTGGGTGTGGTGGCACGCACCTGTAATCCCACCTACTCGGGAGGCTGAGGCAGGAGAATCGCTTGAACCCAGAAGATGGAGGTTACAGTAAGCTGAGATCATGCCACTGCACTCTAGCCCGGGAACAGATCAAAACTCCATCTCAAAAATAAAATAAAAATAAAATAAAATATAAGGCCCTCAGGAGATGCTATGCACAGCTGGTGCTGAGGACCACTAGCTGGGATGAGGTCTGTGGGGTCTTAAGCTCTGGGATCTGGGATGCTGGATGACTTATATGGAAGAGATTCTAAAGATGTGAGTTTCTGGTGGATTGAGCTGGTGAGGATTTGAAATTAAAGGAAAGGGGGAGGAAAGAAGAGAGCTAAAGGACCAGAGGAGACAGGCCAGATTGTTGTTTTGGCCACTAGTGAACTAGAGAGAGTTGGCTCCTCTGTTTCTAGGATTTCCAGGTAAAATGGAAGGCCCACAAAACTCCAAAAGCTTTGACAACCCAGTCTCTTCTCATTAAAAAAAATAGCTATCAAGCCTGATACCAGACATGGAGATTAGGCAGGAAGCACTGAGCTGAGAATACTCCCTTCCCTTGATTAAAGACTTTTTAAAAATGGATACTTTCCTAGGCTGAGTGTGGTGGCTTATGCCTGTAATCCCAGAACTTTGGGAGGCCACAGCAGGCAGACAACTTGAGGTTAGAAGTTCAAGACCAGCCTGGCCAACATGGCAAAAACCCATCTCTACTAATAATACAAATATTAGCTGGATGTGGTGGCACATGCCTGTAATGCCAGCTACTCGGGAGGCTGAGGCAAGAGAATCACTTGAACCTGAGAGATGGAGGTTGCAGTGAGCCAAGATCGCGCCACTGCACTCCAGCCTGGGTGACAGAATGAGACTCCATCTCAAAAACACACATGCACATGCACGCGCGCACACACACACACACAATACTTTCCTAAGTCAGGGTCACCCTGGGCTTCCTCTCCATGCTCCATCATGTGGAGTGGAAAGGAGAAAACACAATCTTGCTGACATGTCCAGAGCACCCTGCCTCAGGGCCTTTGCATTTGCTGTTATCATCTGCCTGCTGCATACTTCCCTCAGACGCCTGAGTAGCTGAACCCTCAATTCCTTCCGGTCTGTGCCCAAATGTGGGTTTAGCAAAACAGCTTTCTCTGACTACCTGTAAGAACAGTAATTCCTTCTCCCTCTCCCTAATCCTTATCCTGCTTCATTTGTCTACCATAGCATTTACCATAACCTAGTGTATTTTATATTTTTTCTACTGCCTCTCACTTTCCTCCAGAACATTAAAGGGAAGGACTTTGTCCATTTTTTTTTCATTGTTGTCTCCCCAAAGCCTAGAATAGTGACTGAAAAATATCAGCCTGGAGCTGAAGAACTATCTGTGGCATGTATGATTAATAAATGAACAACTGAAAAGCCCTATTTGTCTGTGAGTTGGTGTCTGTGTATGTATGAGATTGCAGTCCTGTTTCTCTGGGCAAGGTATGGCTCTGTTCTTAAACCGTGTGTTTGCCTGTGCTTTGGTACATGTGAAGAATTCTCTGGGTCTGTGCATGTGGGGATTCTGCATATGAGCTGGGGTGTTTTCTTGCCTTTCTCTGTCCTCTAGTTGTGTGTGGACCGCAGGCCGGTGTTAGGATCTGTGGAGGAAAGATGAGCTTTGGCCGCTACACATCAGCAGAGGGCACCAGAGAGCCACGCACCTACTTTCAGGGGCAGAAATTAAGAAATCTTGGCGGGGAGTGTTAGAGACCCAGAGTTCTGGTATCTGGGAAGAGGGAGGTGGAGACCTCTTTAGACCAGCACATTACTGTAAACTTGTGCAATTCCTGCAACTCCTCCGTTCATTCCCTAGGGTCCAGATCCCCAGGCATCCCCAGCAACCCTGTGAGCAGAAGCATCTGGTTAGGGGTGAGAAGAGGAGCTGGTTGCCAAACTGGGCCCTTAAGAAAGTGGAGATCTCTCCTGAATGCTCTTCCTTCCTAGTTCCTCCGTCCCTACCCCAAAAGATCTCCAACTCCAGCGTGCTTAGAGATCCTCTGGTGGCTGTCCTCTCCTCTGGCTTGCATTCAGGGAAGTGAGGCCAGGCTTTGGCCCTTCAAAGCCATCTAGTTGGCTAGCTTCTCCATCGGGATGGGTGGAAGGCTAAGATGAACAAAGGAAGGAGTCAAGTGTGCCTCTTCCAGGCTGCTAAGTCCTCCAACGCCTAGCTGTGCTCGACCTTGCCTGGCTGAAGCCAGGGCAGGGTCTCAAGGCAGGTCCAAAGGGCAGCTCCGATTCTCCAGCTCTGGGTTTTGTGGGTAGGGAGAGAGGCAGGTATGCCCCTCCCCTCTCCAAGGTATCATTAGTCAATTGAGAAATCTTAATTTGGGGAATTTTGGGGTTAGACTTTGGGTGTGGGATTTAAAAAGAAAGGTCTTCATGTTTATTTAATTCCCTGCCCCCCACCCCACTTCTAGACACACACACGGAAACACACACACACACACACACACACACTCTCCCTCCCCATCACATCCTCTGAGCTAGAGGCTGAAGTCCCTCAGCCGTGTTCCTCCTCCATTGCTTAGTTCCATAGCCCTCGACCAAGACTGCGTCTATAAATGGGAGGGGGTGGGGTGGGCAGGGGTCCCGTCGTGCCTGCTCCAGAGCCCACGACGGTCACGTTGTTCACCCCCTTTGCCTTTGCCCTCAATTCCTTTCTGTCTTTGCTCTCCTTCCATCTCAGTTCCAGCGAGGGGTGTGCTTGTGTGCGCGCGCTCTGTGGGGGGGGCAAGGGGAGGGCCCGTGGAGAGAGGCGCCGTCGGAGGGAGAGTAGACGTAAGGCGGAGGGAGGGAGGCAGGCAGGGAGGCAGGGAGAGAGAGGGAAGGAAGAAACGGGGAGAGAAAGGGGGGGCAAAAACCGAAAGAGACCCAGAGAGTTAAAGCTTGAAAGGAGAAATAATTAAAGGGGGAGGGTGACCGGGACGAGAAAAAGGACTGGGAGGAAAGAGAGATAAAGAGAATCGGAGGGCAGGGAAGTGAGTTTGTGCGCGTGAGTGTGCGCGCGCGCGCGCGTGTGTGTGTGTGCAGGGGCGGGCGCGGGCGGGCGGGGGGCGGGCTCCCGGGCTCCCCTCCTCCCCAGCCCGCTCCTCTCGCTCGCTCGCCAACTCCGGGCCCCAGCCGCGGGCGGGCGCACGGCGGGCGGACAGCATGCTGAGCCTCCTCGTCTGGATCCTCACTCTCTCCGATACTTTCTCCCAAGGTAAGGGCCCCCAGCCCGCCCCCGGACGCTCGGCTCCCCGCCGGAGCCGGGGCACTGCGCCCCCGCTGGGGGAGTGCTGGGGTGCCCGGCGGCCCGCGGCCAGCCTCTGGGTCCGGACGCCACGAGGCGGGGGCTCGGTCTGGGCGCAGAGCCCCGGGGGCGGGGGCGCGGAGTAACGGGGGCCTGGGGAGAATGAGTTTTCCGTTGATTTGCCCAAGTTGTTTCCTCTGGCTGCGCGGGAGAACCGAGCATTGGGGCCGCGAGGGCTGGAGGTCCGAGTAAAACGGGGAACCGAACGCTTTCTCCTGAGCTTCTGGCAGCCCTACCGACCCTAGTCCTTTGAGGCCGGGGTTCCGGACGCCTGAGTCCAGGCTAAGGGGAAGGCTGGGAAGAGGGTGGGATTTCAGATTTCGGGCGAGGGGGTGAGCGGAAAGCTGGGTCCCACCTCTCGAAGATGTCGCTAAGGGGATCCCTCTACTCCAGCCCACCCCCTCGGGGACTGAGTCCGAACCACAGCTCCAGACTGCCTGGGGCTGCCCCCTCTAGAGGAAGGGAGGGGTGTCTGGGGAGGTTCTGAGTGGAGAGTGGAGTTCCAAATACAGCTTCGGGCCCGCTAGATACGGAGGGGGGAACTCACTGGGGCGGGGGCGGGGGCGGGGGCGGCGGGGGGAGGGGGCTGACACTCCGCTTGGGCTTGGGAAGAGTGTTGATGCCTGGGGTTATTTGGAACTGGCAGGGGAGAGGCTGGGAGGTGAGGGAGGTGATTGAGAGAGGTGAGGATGTCAGTGTATCCTGGGTAGGGCTGCGGTTGAGGGAGGTAAGAGGGCTGAAAGAACCAAGGGTCCAGAATGCAGCAGGGACTGGGGTCTGTGGGAGTTGGTTCTTGCCTCCTGGGTCTGATTCTAAGAAAGACTGAATCCTGCTGAACTCCTTCCCTCCCCAAAAATGGAGCTGACACACAGAAATTGACACACAAACACCGTAAAACATTCACAGACACTGAGACAGACTACTCACCTACTGAGACAGAGACATTCCCACAAACATCCCCCACACTGAGACAGACACATATACACAAAGACACTGAGACATCTGAGGAAGACAGATTCCTCCCCCGGATCCGCACACACTCACACATTCATCCACCCAAACGTTACAACTACACACAGTACATGTATGCAGGCATTTACAAGGACAGGACACAGGCTCGCACAGAAACCAACCTTCTAGCAAACAAAGAAACTTGAACAGACATTCCTAAGGGCAGACACCTATGGAGATGTGCAGACTGCGGATGGAGGAGGTGGTCTCTTTTAGGGGGTGTCTGGGAATGGATCTGGGTAGAACGGCCTCAGGCATTATTGCCCTGTTTCAGTTCCCTTCCTGCGTTTGTAGGTGCGGTGTTAATGCCGGACATTTCCCCTCCTTGCCAGGCCTCTTCCCAGCTCCAAAGGCAAAGCTTGGCTGAGTTGGTGGGGGCAGATCTTGATTCATCTCTCCCCATAGGGCACCCATGCCAGCCCCCCGAACACACATATGGGAAGGGCACACATCTGTGGTGTGAGCCAAGAGTGGGAGGTGGTGCTGGGGGAAAGGAGGAGGCCTGGCCCTGGGGTTGGCAGGCCAGGCCAGCCACTTGGCAGAAAGTTGGGAAGATGACTTAAGTTCTGACTTTGTTCAGCCAAGCTGTTGGTGTAGGGGAGGAAGGGGGGTGGGCCATGGTGGTGGTGGAGGGGGGTAATGGTGATGGTAGAGGGGGCCCCTGGGTCAGTATTGGTCTATATTGGGGGCAAGCTTACATCTGCCCCTTTCTGCAGCCCTTGCCTGTCAGTAACATGGATACAAATGAGCGTTAAGGAACAAAAGCAGCAGTTAGCAAACAGGAGAGACATGTGGATTGGATCGGGGACAGAAAGAAGTGTGTGCTGTGTGCCTTTCCCTCTGGAAAGGAGCGAGGGGCTAGGGAATGCTGAGCTTCCACCTCCCTGCTCCAACAGGGTTCAGCAGGACCTGGTGCAAGTATCTGGGGTGGGGGGAGAGGATACCAAAGAGAAGAAAAGGAGAGACTAGACAGGAGGGAAGAGAAATCACTCATGAGTGTGGGGGGAAGCTTGGCAAGGGACTGGGGAGGAGGCGGGGAGGGAAGGAGTGGGGGTCTGGGGAGACTGGGACACATAGGGGTGGAGGGCTTGGCAGGACCCCTTTTCCTTAGCCTCCATCCTCAGAAAGGAGTTCTAGGTCAGGGATTAGGGCAGTGAGAGAGGAAACAGAGGGGGTCGCTATAACAGGGAGGAGGGATGGTGGCTGGGAAATGGGGATGGGGGAAGTAGGTGTCAGGAAGAGGCCATAGAATGGAGGGGAGCAGAGAGGCGAGGGGAAGGGGAGATTCAGCCTAGCCTGAGAAATAAAAATCGCATTTTAAAGAATTTCAATGGGCTTCATCAATCTTCATTTTTCACTAAATAATTTTCTGTATCTTATCTAAATGAAAACCATTATCCTTCCCCCCGTTTCCATCATGTGCCCGCTCCACAGACTGATTGCGCCGAAAATTGAAATATTTATTCATTTTCTGGGAGATTTTCTCGCTCCCTAGTCTCGGGGAGGAGAAATTGAAAAAGAAAGATTATAGCTAATCAGAGCAATGTGGGATGACAGGCCGGCTCGGGGCGGGAGCTGCCTCCAGAGGGGGGATGGCTGTGGGGACAGGAGAAAAATAAGCCCAGCCAGTCCCCAGAGCTCCCCTCCGGCCTTCCTGTGACAGCTTTTGAGGGGAGTAAAGGGTAAAGGGAAGAGGCCCGAGGTCCTCCTAAATTCCCAGGATTCGACTCCCTGAGTGCAGCTGAATCCCGGCAGAGAGCAGCGGAACAGTGGGTCTGGAGAGTGGCTGAGCACTCCCCTTCGGGGGCTACACACAGACACATACACACACTTCAGATGTCCCACTTCTGCCCAGAGCAGGGCACTGAGACTGGGGAAAAGGCAGGGGAGACATGGCAGAAACCAGGACACTGGGTTCCTCTCCTTGACCTTGACTGGACTCCACTTTCTGACTTCTACTCACTTAGACCCAAAGGGAGGGTGTGAACCTAGGACTCGGTGCCTCAGCCCTGGGCCCCAGAGCACCCGGAGGAGGTGTCCAGGCCTTCTTGCCTCTGCTCCTTCCCACAGCTGAGTGGTTGGTTGTTCTGGCTCTGCTTTTGGTGCTTCAGTGAGATGGGAGCCCCACCTCTTCACCACCCTTACTCCTCTAGGACCTCTTTGCATCCTTGCAGGGACGAAGTCTTAATTTCTTGTATCCTATAGTTTCTGGCACAGTGCTGAGCATGTGATAAGTGCCCCTTAAATATCTTATCAATTGATTGATTCGATGAGCGTGCTGCAGTGCTGGAAAGAGGGAGCATTCAGTGTCGATTAAATCACAGCCTCGCGTCCAGCCCTCACCTCCACCAATTGGTAGTCATAAGCTTGAACAAGTCATGTGCCTTCTCTGTGCCTTGGCATGCTATTCCAGAAGTGAGAATAGAAGTCATACCTCCTCCGGTTGTGGTGGCACTTGAATATGTTAATCCACGTAAAGTGCATGGAACAGCATCTGGCACAGTGAGAAGTGCTCAGTTGCTATCTTGACTTTGAGGTGAGACGTAGATAGGCATTCAAGTTGTCTGTGCTTTTTCTTCTCTTTATGATGTGTGTGTGTGTGTGTGTGTGTGTGTGTGTGTTCTTGGTCCTGGGCTTCAATAACCCTCTTCTTTGTATCTCTCCTGGGAAGAACTGGGTTATGACAGACCCAGAAGGAGAAACTGACCCCCCTCCTTGGAGACCTTAGAAAAGATCTGGGGAAGGGATTTGAGGAGAGAGAACAGCAGTGGAAGAGGTTGGCATTCGAATGAGAAGGAACCAGAGCTCTTGTGTGTAACGAGGAGGGACACTAGCTCCAAGGTGGCAGCATTTCAAAGTCTGAAAATAATATGGATCATGTATTGAGCCCTGTGTTAATTACTTCATATGCATTATCTAATTTAATCCATGCTACAACCCCCTGAGATTAGCTCTGTTAATTATCCCCATTTCATGGATGAGAAACTGAGATTGATTTATTTTTTTCTTTAGATAGGGTCTTGCTCTGCTGCCCAGGCTAGAGTGCAGTGCTGTGATTGTGGCTCACTGCAACCTCCTTCTGGGCTCAAGCCATCCTCCTACCTCAGCCTCCTAAGTAGCTGGGATCACACACACCTGGCTGATTTTTTTTTTTCTTTTGGAGAAATGAGTCTCACTATGTTACACGGGCTAGTCTCAAACTCCAGGACTCAAGCGCTCTTTCCACCTCGGCCTCCCAAAGTGCTGGGATTATAGGTGTAAACTACTGTAACTGGCCAAGAAACTGAGGTATAGATACATTAAGTATCTCTTTGGGATACCCAGCTGATCCCAAAGCCTGGACCCTTCTCCTTTACCGGATCCTACACGCCAGCAGAGACTGGATGCTGGGCTGGGACCGGGATTTCCCTGATCCATAGCAGAATGAGAACTAGGAAGAAAAGGGAGTATAACATAAACTCGCTCAAATTTTAAAAACAATCCTTTATTCTGAGATTCTGTCCTACATTTGTTGGTGTTAAATTGTTTTTCTTTGATATGATAAATCTAGCAAATGAATTTTTTTCAAGGACTTGGCAAATAAAAAGGTTTATTTCTTTTTTTATTATTATTATTTTTTATTTTTTAAAGATAGGGTTTCACCATGATGGCCAGGCTGGTCTTGAACTCCTGACCTCAGGTGATCCACCCACCTCGGCCTCCCAAAGTGCTAGGATTACAGGCAGAGCCACCGCGCCCAGCCAAAAAGGTTTATTTCTAATATTAAACACAAATTTAATCTAATATTAAACTACGAATTTGGGAATTACTCTTATTCCATGCAAGGCTGACTCCTGGAGAGGCCCAGAGCCATACAGAGGCAAGAGAAGCACTGAGTAGGGGCAGGGGGAGAATCCTGGGACCACAGTCTCCCCAAGTGTCAGCTTCCAAATTTGTCTGGTCCCTAGGTGGGCTGGTAGAATTGGAGGCTAGGGTCTTAGCTGGCTCCTTCCAACCTGCCTGGGGAAGTTTTCAACCCTCCTTCTCAGCCTGTGCCCTGGGGAACTGCCTGACCTAGGGTGGTGAAAAGTGATTGTAGGAGGTCAACTCCATACCAAAACATCAAAATAACCTTTTATTGAATTCCTACTGTGTGCTTTTCAGGCTAATGTTACTCCCATTTTATAGATAAAGAAACCACAGTTGAGAGTTTTAAGTAACTTGCTTAAGGGCACAGGTGGGGCGTTAGATTCCAGATTCAAACCCTCTTTTGTCTCACTACAAAGCCCCTTGAGTGTCCTTCAACCTGCCCAAAAGAGCCACACCCTGCCTCTCTTAGAGTTAAGGTAGCTGTGGAAGGACAGGAGGAGAGCCTAGGCCTTTTTTCCTTTCCTGGTGCCTCACTCAGCTCAGCCCTCTTCCCCTGTTCTCAGCCCAGAAATGCCAAGGCCATATCTATCTCCCTGCCTTGCTTTGATGATCATTTGTGAAGCAAAAGTCAGATGTCAGGATACATGTTTTAATCAGTGGGGCTGGGAGCAGTAAATACTGCCTCTTGTCAGAAGGAGGTATGGAAAGCTTCAATCTGGCTAGGCGTTGTGGCTCACACCTGTAATCCCAGCACTTTGGGAGGCTGAGGCAGGCGGATCACCTGAGGTCAACAGTTCGAGACCAGCCTGGCCAACATGGTGAAACCCCGACTGTACTAATAATACAAAGAAATAACTGGTTGTGGTGGCGCATGCCTGTAATCCCAGCTCCTCAGAGGCTGAGGCAGGAGAATGGCTTGAGCTTGGGAGGCAGAGGTTGCAGCGACCTGAGATCACACCATTGCACTCCAGCCTGGGCGACAGGGTGAGACTCCATCACAAAAAAAAAAAAAAAAAAAAAAAGAGAGAAAAGCCTCAATCCTTTTCCTCCCACCTGTAGAGTCTTTTATCTTTGTATCTGTATGGTGCTTGGCAATTTTAGCAACTTTTGACATGTACCATTTGATAGAGAGATACAATCATCCTGTGATGTAGGCAGGATAGTTATTTCTTCATGTAATAGATGAGAACACAGAGACCTAAAGAAGTTAAATAAATTGCAAAGGGGTGGCAGTTGTTCTGGAGGGAGGGGATGGGGACAAATTCCTTAATCTCCACAATTTCTGGGAGATGTTTCCATCTGAGGCTAGAGAAATTTCTCTTCATTTGTCCAGAGATGAGAAAGCTGTGCCCCTTCCCGACCTACCAGTTCCTGTCTGGTTCCTTCCCAGGGCCTCTGGGCTGGTGTACTTGGCTGCCTCCTGGAGGGTGCTTTGACCTGGAAAAGGATGGGGGTGTAGGGGTGGGTAGTCAGCGGTAGACGAGAAAGAGGCTGTCAGGTCCTTGATCCTCAAATGTGAAACCAGGGAGCAGGAAGAGGCAGTTTCAGAAATCAAGAAAAATAATGGGCTCTCTCAGTGCGAGGGAGAAAGCCATTCACTTCCGTGATGGGCTATTTTGTATTTTGCATATATTAGTAACTAATTTAATACTGACAGTAATTGTTGAAGTTAAGTGTTACCCCCATTTTACAGATGGGCAAACAGGGATCCAAAGAAGTTAAGCAGATGGTCCAAGATGATCCAGCTAGTAAGTGACAGAGCCAGGACCAGAACCCAAACAGGAAAGTTGGGGTGGGGGCTGAGGATAATTCCCAGAAGGAAGACTGCATATCTACCTATTCTGCATTACTGCTGCATGCAAGGGTGTAAATGCAATCTGACTGTATGCATATGCATATATATTCACACATGCCTTCATGTGCAGCTATCCATGCAACCACTTCTTCTCCCCACATACATCAGGACAGCTGTCTCTCACCTTTACGCCAGTCCTGTCAGTCACCGGAGCACTAGTGTGCAACGGCACTCCATTCTTGTGAGTCAGTTTTCTTCTAGCCATAGCAGCCCTCCTGAGTCTTTAAAGGCAGTGCTTTTTGCATTGCCTTGCATGCTCTCATCCTCTCTGATAGATGCATGCTCTGTGAGTTATGAAAGTTGAGAAAGAAGCTTGGGGTTTCTCACTCTGTAACAGTGGTCCCTCTCCATTCTGTAGCTCTAGCTCTTATACCTTCCCACCCCTGATTGTGACAATGCAAACCTGATTAAGTTCTTGGAGTATCCAGGATAAAAGCTGCTTTAGCTCCCAGACACCGCTGAAGATGACATTTTTCTTTCTTATTTCTATCCCTCTTGCTCTCCCTCTATCAGCTGACTTCAAGCTCCCAGCTTGTCCTTCCCTCCATGTTTAATTTATTCAGCCACTTTTATTAACCTCTGTTGTCTCCAGGGGCTGCAGTCCTCATCCCTCTCTGCCCTCCTTGAGCCCATTTAACAAAATAGGAATCGTATTGAAATAAATGAGCCTTGCAGCCAGCCAACCTCCTCAGGATTAAGGGTCTTAAATCCAGGGGTAGAAATCTCCAGAACTCTCTAGCAAATTCCATTAGTTTCCCAGGAGAGAATGCTGCTGCTTCATTCCTTTTGGGGTCTGGCTCTGGAAGGTGATGGGAGACTCACCCAGAATGCTGTGGGGCTTGGGTTTTGAGGCAGGGAATGGATAACAGGAACCAGAGTGTCTGCAGGTGTACTCGGTGCCCAGCAGAGTTATCCCAGGAGGCTGTCCCATCCTAGGCCGGCTTCGGAATCGACTAGGCATTGGATGCCTTTTCTCTCTGCCCCTTCTGAGGCAGTCTGAGGCATATATCCTCACTGGAAGATGTGTGGGAAGAGCAAGGACTTTGGTTCCTTCCTTCAGTGGAAGAGAATTGTGTGCTTACTGTGTGCAAGATTCCAGTGTTGCAAAGTGAATAATGTACTATTTCCCTGCCCTTGAGGATCTCACTTTGTGATTTGGATGCAAATTACTAAATCTCAGTAGGCCTCGGTTTCCTCTTTCACCAGATAGGGAGAATTATTATTTTTTAATCATCAACTGTACATTACTATATGCAAAACATACTGGTAGGCATTATATGGACTAAAACATATGACAGCACACAGCACATGGTCCTACCCTTCTAAGAAACTAAGATATACATACCAGAAGACTGCTGGTGGTGCAAGGCGGTAGTCATTGGTGCTGAGATAGCAGTGTGCGGGTCAGAGCTGGAGAGTCCAGAGAAGGGAGTTTGCTGGTGGGCTGAAGTGACCAGGGAGGGCTCCATGGAGGACGTGGGCAGAAGGGTGGACAGGACATGGATGTGGCAGGAAGAGGGAGAGCATTACCAGACGCGCCGGACTTCCTAAACCAAGATGTTGCTGCTGGGATATGTGGGGGACACAGAGGCCAGTTGGACTGAGGATTTGGGTTGGTTGGGGAGAAATAAATAAGATGATCCAGAACGATAGACTAGGGACAGACCAGAGGAGGCCTGCTAAAGCCAGGCCAAAGGCTTCTTACAAAGACTGCCTTGTAAGAACTAGGGAGCTGTGGATTTCTGTTTTTTATTTTTATTTTATTTATTTATTTATTTTTGAGATGGAGTCTCGCTCTGTCGCCCAGGCTGGAGTGCAGAGGTGCGATCTCAACTCACTGCAACCTCCGCTTCCCAGGTCCAAGCGATTCTCCTGCCTCAGCCTCCCTAGTAGCTGGAACTACAGGCGCCCGCCACCACGCCCAGCTAATTTTTGTATTTTTAGTAGAGACGGGGTTTCCCCATATTGGCCAGGCTGGTCTGGACCTCCTGACCTTGTGATCCACCCACCTTGGCCTCCCAAAGTGCTGGGATTCCAAGGGTGAGCCACTGCGCTCGGCCAGAATTTCTGTTTTTTAAGCAGGCAAAGGATGTGTTTAAAACAGTTATAATCCCCATCTCATTTCTCACCAAAGCCTCCCCTCCTCTTAAACAGCACATCTACTGGAGATGCTATAGAAATTTGTAACCCCTCCAATTAAAAACATGAAAAAAAAAAACCCAGATAACCAAGGTTTGGCCAGGCAGAAGTGAACAGAAAATCTTAGAGAAATATCAGTTCTGCCTTGGGAAGTCTCAGATCTGTGGCTTGAGCTCCAGAGACTTTGGGAGGATGAGGAAATCTTTTTCTCTGATAATCCTTCAGTATAAGATAAAGATGCCTGGAGGCAGAGTTCAATGGCTCTACAGCCTGACTTTGAGACCAGCTCTCTGTTACCTGTCCCCACCAAGCTTGGGCCATGTCTACACTGCCTAGAGTCAAGGGGAGCCCTCTGCTTCCATCAGAGGGCCCATCCGGGTTCAGTTCCCTTCACGGTCAATTCTGGGCCATTTCCACTGGTCGGTGTGGCTTTAGATACATGTGCATTTAGGAGCTGAGCCTAAAGATTCTTAAAACTTCTGCTAAGAAGCGAGCTCTGGTTTTTCACATGGACTCCTTTGAAGAGGATCCCACCAAGAGGGGTGAGAGGATGTGTTCAACTTACAAGAGTTGTTTTTTTAAATGGCTGTGCTGGTCCTAGGCCTGGGGATGGAAAGGTAGCTGAGACTTAGTCCCTGTTCTTGAAGCACTCTCAGCATGTGTGGGAGATGGATGTATAAACACATATTGACAATTTTATAAGATAAAAGTTGAGAGAGAGGTATGTGAAAAATGCTGAAGCCTAACTGTCCAGTGAGGGGGAGCGGAACAGGGAGCTGGGCGGGGGAGGGGGCCACAGATGTGAGACTCAGGGGCTGCGGAGCCTCTGGAATGCGGTGCCACGAGATATCCAGGCTCTGGACAATCCCCGATTGTACCCCCTGCTCCGGATGGAAGGAGCCGAGGAATCCAAAGGAGTGAGCCCTGGTCCCTCCCAAGGATTATGATTTCCAGGAACAAAGGCAGTTTATATAAAGCACACATCCCCTAAATCGAATCTCCCAACCTCTTGTGTCCAGTTCTGTGCTCTCCACCCCCTACTCCCACCCAATAGGGCTGTTTCTAAATTAACTTTGTTCTTGTAATCAGCTTAGCTGAGTTTTATTATTATTATTATTATTATTTTTCCTCCTCCTTCCTGAATTCTCCCAGGAACAGCCCAGGGCCCTGCTCGCTCCATTACCCAGCACTGTCAAGCCATGAGGTGCTTTTAACTGCATCTTCCCATTCCATTCGCTTAACTGGGAGGTTATTAAAAGGAAAAGAGCAGAGGTGGGCAGGCAGGGCAGAAGAAGAGGGACCACAGTAGAGAGTGAAGGTATTTCAAAGGAGCAGAAACCCAGGGCTAGGCAGGCTGGAAGAATGGAGCCTCTGAGAGAAGTTGAAGTTTTCATCTTGACTCCCGAGTCATCCAGAAGGACATTTCATCTAGACAGTGGGACTCCTGGGTTTTAATCCAAAACCCTGGGCAATTGACTTGGTCCTCTTTGTCTCAGTCCTCCCCGCTACTCCCCTCTCTCCCTGGAAATCTACCAGCTTGACCTCACTGTGGGGTGGGATGGGGGACTCCCAGAGGTCCCACACTCCCCTCATTGCCTGACCCTCCCACACACACACTCTGGCTGTGCTGTCAGCGCCAAAACACTCCAGCATTCACCCCCGGGGCAGCTATATTCTGGATGATGTTGGATCCCAGACTGCTGTGCCTATCACACAGCACACATCTGGGAAGTCTCCTTTCACCAGGCAGTGGGTGAAGTGAGAATGCAAACTCATTTTAATGTCAGTTTGAGCCAAATATAATTAGAAAGGAAAATCTCTGACTTTGCAGAAAAAAAATCGAATGCATTGCAAAGCCAAGTTGAAATGACTTCTGGATTATCTGCACCACTGCAGAAAATTTATGCAGAAAATCGAGAGAGGAACCTGTAAAGCCTGTGCCCAAGGGATTTAGTTCGTGCACATTGCCTTTGGTTTCATGCCAGGGTCATGGTTTTTTTTTTTCAAGACGGGGTTTCACCATATTGGTCAGGCTGGTCTCAAACTCCTAACCTCAGGTGATCCGCCCGCCTCAGCCTCCCAAAGTGCTGGGATTACAGGCATAAGCCACCGTGCTCAGCAGGGTCATATTTTAAGACTGGCCTCTTTCAACACAGCCTGGTTCCTGGAATTGGGAAGTACCTACAGTGCCCTGGGACCTCCTCACCAGGGGGCCTGTGGCAGAGTCAGCCTCTTTGCCAGAGGGGCTTCTCCTGTGTGATCATGACAAAGTCACTTACTTGGAGCCTCCGTTTTCCCATCTATAAAATGTAAATGATTACATCTATCTCGTTGGGTTGTTGTGAGGATTGAATGAGAGAATCAATATTAAGGAACAGTATCTGGAATACAATAAGTACTCAATAAATTATAGTTGTTATTAATATTGCACAGTCCTTGCTTTTTACAGTTCAGTCCAAGGCAGATCTGGAGAAAACGGACAATAGACTTGAGACATGAACAAAGAGGTCAAATACAGATCAGTCTGTTAACGGGGCCAAGGAGGGTGACCAGTGATGTAGGTAACCCCTGAGCTCTGTTCTCTGGGGTTCAGTGCAGTAGGAGCTTTGGGAGGCAGCACAGTGTAATGGTAAGCACTCTGTTTTAGAATCAGGTCTGTGTCTTGGGTCTGGAAATTGAATAGCCTTTTGCCCTTTGTGAGTCTCAGTTTCCTTATCTGTAAAACAGTGATAGCACCCACTTTACCCTTTGTAAGTCCTGGAAAAGCACTCTCAGGACAGTGTACAGTAAGCTCAACCATCATTTTAAACCCTGTCTTTCAGCCAGGCGTGGTGGCTCACGCCTGTAATCCCAGCACTTTGGGAGGCTGAGGCAGGTGGATTACTTTACATCAGGTGCTTGAGACCAGTCTGGCCAACATGCTGAAACCCCATCTCTACTAAAAATACAAAAGTTAGCTGGACATGGTGATGTGTGTCTATAGTCCCAGCTACTCTGGAGGCTGAGGTGGGAGGATAACTTAAACCCAGGAGGCAGAGGTTGTAGTGAGCGGAGATCGCGCCACTGCACTCCAGCCTGGACCACAGAGCAAGCCTCTGTCTCAAAAATAAAGAAATAAATAAATAAACCCTTTCTTTCCAGATTTCAACCCAGTATGTTAGAGCGATGATTCTCAAACTTTAACCTGCTTACGAAACATCTGGGGATCTTGTTAAAAATGCAGATTCTGACTCACAAAGTCTGGGGTCAGATGGAAGTTGTTTCTGTATTTGCACCAAGCTCTTGGGTGATGCTGATACTGCTTGTCCTAGACCCCACCTTGAGGTGTTAGAGGCTGCTTTCCTTGGAGAAATAGATCTTCAACATTCTAATGAGAATCAAGAGAAAATAGAATTCATTTAACTGCATTCACTTTTCAGGCAGCTTACTTGTATAACAGCCCTGATGGATCATTGATTCAGGAACATTGATATGTTCGTTTTCGGGAAGCAGGTTGTGGGACAAGAGCGTGCACAGGGTTGCCAGCACGCCCATCCTCAGCCCCAAGATTGACCTGTCCAAGCTCTCCCTGTCACCTCACAAGCTCCCTGCCTCCCCACCCCATCTTGCCAAGTCTTCATTCAGGCTGCCAGCTGCAGAGTTGAAGAGCAACCTGCTGGTGTGCTGGTGGAAACTCATCCATGCTGGAGCCAGTCATTTCCACTTTTGTTTATTTAAATGAAAAACGTCCTCCTAATTCATCTCTCAATGGGAGATGCCAGGGAAAGCATTTTGACAGAGCTTCTGGCTGGGGCCTTGACCCTGTTGGCTTTGGCTTAAAAACTGGGTCATGAGCAAGTTGTGTGATTTGGGAAGGAAGGAAGGTCATAGACTTAACTGGGTACATGATTTGGGGGAGCCATGGGGAACCGTCTCTGGGCAGGTCAGCACCTCACACTCACATAGACCTCATGATGGTTCAGCCCACATGGTGAGCAAACTCACTCTCTCCCTCCTTTCTCTGTGTGCAGAACCCCAGGCTGTAGAAGGAGATTCACAGGCCAGAGGAGAGACTGCCTGCCTTCAGGATTCCCTTGTTTCTGTGGGAGAAGCCTGGTCCTTATATGCAGGGAATCCTGTCTACTGGGGCAAACAGGAACTCCCATTAATTTTCCTTCACCTTCTCCTCTCCCCCGGAACATCAACACACATTCAGCCATCAGCAAGTGTGAATGAGAACGCAGGCAAAGTAGGGATGGGGGTGGGATCAATGTATTGGGCTTCCTGGAATGCAGAACCTGAGGTCAGGAGTGAAAGTGGAGTGATGGTTCCATAAGAACCTCAAAGTAGACTCTCAAACTGTCTCTCTTTAGGTTCGACTAATTCAAACCAACCCAGAGAGATCAGCGTTTGTCCTTTTTCTGAAGAGAAAGGAATTTCGTTAGTACTCTCTGCTCACTCACTTTCATTTCAAATACTCCCTGGCAAGCAGGAAGTTCTTCTTTGTGTCTAACCTGAACCTTTACTTCTCCTGCATGGAAATTGTCTAATTAGGTATTGTAACTGAATACATCTCCAGTCTTCTCTGGGTCTGGATAAATAACATTTTCCCCACTAGGTTTATTTTCTCGGACTTCAAGGCAAAGCTCCTTGTAATGGAGAAGCAGGCCCAGAGAGGTCAGAGGCGAGACTGCCTCCTGGGCCCCATGTGAGCCCAAGAGGTTTATCTTGTTAGGGGTCAGATTTGCTTTCCAGCAAACCGCCAAGGCTGTCCTCCCACAGAACCCCCAGCCAGGGCCAGGAGAACAGTGTTCACGAGAACCTGGCTGAGTCACCATGCCCTTACCTGTCTAGTTTCCCCTTCTCAGCTGCTCAGAGCAGTGGGGGCTAGAGGGCTCTGGTGTCCTTCCCGTCATTTCTAGCTGATGGCCTGAGGGACCCTCCTCCTCTCTCAATGGGAGCCAGGCTGAGAGCAGTGCTGGCATCTGCTGCTGAAGCCAGCATGTAGGAAAGTGGGCATGGGGGTGATGGCAGAGGTGGGCCTGCCCCACAGCCAGGGCCAGTTTTAGCTTAGGAGCAGGAATATTTTCCTCTTGGAATCACTCAGAGATGTCCTTAGCCCCGCCTTGCCAGAATGGATCCCAAGAGATAGCAGTGTACACAGAGAGAGGAGGGGATGGGGGTCTGTGTGATGGGGTGGCTGCCTTTAGGGATATCCTAATCTGATGAAGGAGTGTGGGCATTTTCCTGGGATGCTGGACCTTATAAGTGCAAACTCAGCCGTAAACTTGAACTTGAGGCTGGAGACTTGGTTTCTGTTACCACCTAGCTAGTTATAATGGGGGGACATGGGTTCCCATCTCCCCCAGTATATAAACACCTATAAAGATCATTTAAATAAGGGAAGCTTCTGGACCCTGTTGTGTGTCTGCACAGGAGAGGATAGAAGGAGACACTGCAGCTGGGTCATCAGTGAGGGAAGGTTCCTCAGAAGGGGTGGGGGGAAGAGGCAAGAGGGAACGTGGAACCAGGTGGAAGGAGGACACCGGGTGGAGCCCATGAGAGAGGTGAAGACCATTCCTGTAAGAGCGCTTATACATAGAAAGGGTTGGGGGGCCAGAAGGAGGTCTCCCAGCAAGGGCTATGTGGGCCGGAAGGTCTGGAGGCTGAGACGGGGTATAGCCTTGCCCAGTGTGGTCCCTGCAGCATCCACACATGCTCCCCACATGCACAGGCAGAGCCCCCGGGCACCTCAGGAGAGGACTGGGGTAGAATGTAAGTCCTCTGAAGCAGAGGAGCCCATGTGTCTCGGGGGAGAGTGCAGCATGGGCAGCCTGTCCTGGAGTTAAACCGGGCTCCAGCTTGGAGCCTGCCTGTGGGGCAGCCCGGGTTTGCTTGAGGGTAGGGCACCCTTCAAGGGTAGGAGGCTACCAGAGTCCTGGAAGTGCAGCTTGCCCTCGGCTGGCCATCCACTGGCAGTCCCTGTGCCCTGAGTTCTCCCCGCCCCGGCCAGATGCTCCCGGCTCCTGCTGTCCTTCCCTGTCTGTTGGTCTGTCACTCGGCAGGAGTGAAGTGCGCCCTGCTCCTGAAGCATTTGGAGCTTGATAATTTGTGGATTATAGCTAACTCTCGATAAAGATTCCCCTAATTGCTTGGCTCACCTCAGGTTCTATCATCAAAGCAAAGCCGGGAGGCCCCCCTCTCGCCCTCCTTTTCTTTTTATTATCTCTTAATTAATCATTCTGGCTTTCACACTTAGCAGATAATTACAGTCTCCTGGGCACGCAGCTCATTTTCATAACCTCCTGCTCCAAGCCTGCAGCTAGGGGGGTGGGGAGGAAGAGGGAGAGAAGGGGAGAGTGGGAAGAGACATGCTGGAGGAAGGGGGGCAGCAAGAAGAAAGGGACACTTGGGGTGGTGAGACAGCATGGGAGCCGGGACCCCTGGGCTGCCCAGGGGACTCTGCCAGAGGGCAGGAGGCTGTGCCCCCTGGGAGGCCTCACCTGGTCTGCAATGCAGCCTGCTGGCACAGCCTTTATCCCCTGAGCTCCCTTGGCCCGCCCCAGGGGTACAGCAGGAGGTGTGTATAGGTTGGTGTCCAGAAAGCTTAGTGAAGGGCAGGAGATGGTCCCCAGTTCAGTCAAGAATGGCTGTGATGGGGAAAGGAAGGGCAGAGCTGCCATCAAAACAGGACCCGGAGACTGGCCTGGGAACTTTTCTGTTTTAGGGGAGCAGGACACTTATCCTGAGGTTTGAGCCGGTGCAAATGACCAGGGAATGATCACTCAGTAGGATGATCAGACGAAGAGGGGAAGGCCTCACCTTTCCTCAGTACCACGTGGGAGCCGCACCAAGCGTTTCACAGTGTGCTCATCACGCCCGTTTTAGAGATGGAGAAAACCAGAGAGCCAGTCATTTGTCCAAGTCACAGCAAATTCATTCCAGGTCTGTCTGGTTAGTGGTAAAGGTCATGTTCTTTCCACCCAGGGGCCCAGTCTCCATGGGGTCAAGCACAGGATAGGAGGTAATGGAAAAAGGGAGGGAGGGGACACCATTCCTGCTGGGCCTTCCCCTCTGGACCCAGTGGACGGTCAGCTCTGCTGTCACCTCGAGGCTTTCCATGGGCTTTCACCCCAGAGATAAACAGAAAGGGCATCCGTCCAGATGATGAATGGAGAGGCCCAAGAGACAGAAACCTTTGCCTGTGAGTTAGACACAGAGTTGGACCGGGGGACCCTAATCTCTAGTGTGCCTCATGTCTGTCCCTCATTCCTGTTCCTCAGCAGTTCTTTCTGGCCCGAGCTTCTTCAGGTCCCCGAGAAGGGGATGGGGGACATGGAAAAGTCCTTTCCCTGGGCGCATTGAATTTTCATTCATGACCCTAATCCAGTGTGCTTGGATTTTAGAATTAAATGAATTGGATCCTACTTCTTTGCCATTAACTAGCAGTTAGACCCTAGAATATAAACTCTTGAGTTTCAATTTCTTCATTGGTAAATGGGAATCTTGAAAAGATTGGTGACAGTATATGCAAAACAGAGCCTTTGACCTATGATGGGTGCTTAACAAATGGTGGCTGTTATTACTGCTACCATTATTACCGCCATACGTGAAAGCACCCAGCTTAGGAGAGAGCACATAAAGCAAGTCAGTTACTTAAAAAGTTGGTGAGGGCCCGACATGGTGGCTCACACCTAATTTAATCCTAGCACTTTGGGAGGCCAAGGCGGGCAGATCACGAGGTCAGGAGATCAAGACCATTCTGGCTAACATGGTGAAACCCCGTCTCTACTAAAAATACAAAAATTAGCTGGGCATGGTGGCTTATGCCTGTAAGCCCAGCTACTTAGGAGGCTGAGGCAGGAGAATCTCTTGAATCAGGGAGTCAGAGGTTGCAGTGAGCGGAGATCGCGCCACTGCACTCCAGCCCGGCGACAGAGTGAGACTCGATCTCAAAAAAAAAATGATGAGGGAGGGAGGGTCCTTTTGTTCTACTTCCTCAAAAAAGGAGGGAGGGCACAAAATTTCTACCTTGTGATGCTTCTGGAGTGTGCTATTGAGAAGTCATGACAGCCTGTGCCGATACAATTCTTCTTTCCACAGATAATTGTCAGTCCAGGCTGGGGCTGCCTCTGGCTCAAAGCTCATTGGCACCCAGCTCCAAGCAAAGTTGATCTTGCCTCTGCAGCCTTCCAGACCTCAGATTGCCCACCTCAAGCCTGTGTGCCAACGGGTTAAACATATCGAGTGTCACATGGCTTGCAACTTCTGACTCAGCTTCTGGTTTCCTGGGCATTACAATAGGAACATTTATATTCAGGAGGCAGTCTGGAAAGAGCACTGGGTTGTATTTTAGGTCTGGATGTGGATTTTAGCCTCAATTGTGCCTCTACTGGAGTGACCTTACTCGGTGACCTGGGCCTGTTTGCTTATAAAATGAGGTTAATCTCCAAGTTGCTTTCTGGCTGCACAGTTTCCAACTCTTTGCTCTTCAGTGAGAGTTCATGAAAAGGACTGGCTCTTCCCAAGTGAGGTTCTGGATCTCTCTGATTTGGTTTGTGAGCCAAGGCCAGAGGTACTGATTTCAGAGGGCCAGAGCAGAGGTATCCCAGGAGCAGCGTTTGCTCAGGAACTAGGGTGGAAGCAAACATTTCATGCATCTTCAGATCTGGTCTGAACTTGGGGTAAGGAGAGCGGGAGTCACCAACACACACACACACACACACACACACACACACTGTCCTGAGAATGTCCCCAGCACACACATACACACACATACACTCTCTCTCTCTGTCTGTCTGTCTCTCTCTCTCTCTCTTTGTTCTGAGAATGTCCAGCCTGCATTTCATGCATCTTCAGATCTGGTCTGAACTTGGGGTAAGGAGAGCAGGAGTCACCAACACACACACACACACACACACACACACACTGTCCTGAGAATGTCCCCAGCACACACATACACACACACACACACATACACACACATACACTCTCTCTCTCTCTCTCTCTGTCTGTCTCTCTCTCTCTCTCTCTGTTCTGAGAATGTCCAGCCTGCATTTCATGCATCTTCAGATCTGGTCTGAACTTGGGGTAAGGAGAGCAGGAGTCACCAAAACACACACACACACACACTCTCTGTTCTGAGAATGTCCCAGCCTGCCCTGGAAGGTGGGAACCTGGACCAAGGGTGTGGCTGCTTGTGTATGCATGTTGATAAGAGTTTCTCCCTGAAGAAACATGCTCTGGCTTTGCCCTGAACTTTAGCTTTGGTCTATGAAAAGGTTTTGCAGAATCTTGTGGGAACATAAACATTCGGCAGATTTCTTTCCCTGAAAGCTATTTCTTCTCTTTTTCTGGGAACTTTTGCCAGCAAGATCAAGGGCCCTCCACCCTTCCCTCCTCCCTCCCCTTTGCCTGAGACACCCAACCCCCTTTTTCCTTCTTTCCAAAATGAAAACAAAGTTAACTGGTGTGTACTGGGAATCATTTCAGAGCAAACTGGGCCAGAAGAAAGGAGTAAAGCAAACAGATAGCTCTCCCAAGAGGAGAAATTATAAGAAGTGAAGGGGAGAGAGAGAGAGAAAAAAAATAAGCCAATGGCATCAGTGGTGAAAAGTGAATTCCAGACATTTAAAATTCTTTTGGTTTTAATCATCTCAGAGGCTGACCAGAGCTGAGCTGTGGGGGAAGGGAAAAAATGAAAACCAGAGCCCTCTACGCAGAGCGGGCTGGAATCTCAGACTGTCTGCAAAGACCTACAGCCTTCCTATGCAAGCTGCTCACTCTTCTCAGCTCAGGCCTCATGACCTCCTCTGTCTGACCTCAGAAGGGTTACGTCCTCCAGAGAGCCCATCCTGACTAACCCTCTCTTTTTATCTCACTTTACTCTCAGTTTTCAAGCACTGACCTTTCAGTTTTCCAACCGGATTGCAAGTTCCCCAAGGCTCTGGATTCTGTTTTGTTAAAAGCAAAACTAACAGACGACAAACCACAGCCTGTTTCATAATCATGCCTCGGTCCCCTGCCTGAGGGTTGGACCCTCAGAGAAGCCCCAAGGCCTCTTCCTCATCTGTAAAATGGGCTGAAGAGCTGTGCCCAGCCTTGAAGAGCCTCCAGAAGGAATGGGGAGCTTGGAGGAGCCTGGCGCTGGTTCCCCCTCTGTGCCGTCTCTATTGGGCACTTCAGGAGTCTCTCAAGGCTGCCCTTGTAGGAGGGGGTGGATGCATTTCGCTGAGGCCTAGGGGATGTAGGGGGACTTCTTGTCCCCTTTCTCAGGGGTAGGGCTGGTTGGCAACGGGTGAAGCTCCTGGACACAGGTGACTGGGAGTTGGATGAGGGATTCCAAGCTCTTTCCTTCCCTGGGCCGGGGTGGGTTTTAAGCTGAAGGAGGGAACCAGGAAATCCTGCCAGCTGTGGAGAGGTGATCAGTGGGAGGTCCCGAGGGCAGCAGGGTGGAAGGAGCCTGGAGGAGAAGCAGGAGACCAGGCAGTGGCCTCGAGAACATCGCTAATAGCCACAGGCAGAAGCCTCCTTTTCCTGGACTGCGTCCCTCTGTGCTCAGCATCTTTCTTCTTTCTGAGCTCCCACTGCCAGCTCTTCCCCCTCAGTGTTGAGCTCTCAGTTTCTTTCTCCATCTGGAGGCAGCTCTCCTCATTCTCATGACCACCAGCTGTTTCTCCCACTCCCCCCGCCCCCCACTTTCCCTCAAACTTTGATTCCTGGGCCTTTGGACTTTGGTCTGTTTTTTATAGTTTTATAGTGTATCTCCCATCTCCTACTTCCCTTTCCCAGTAAGATTAAAAAATGTAGAGCTTGAGGGTAGATTAGAGTTGACCTTAGAATGGGAGTCAGGAGACCTGGATTTTAATCTCAGCTCGTCTTCTTGGACTACTTTCTCTTGGGCAACACTTGCTTTTTTTTGGGCCTTGGTTTATTCAGTAGTAAAATGAAGATCTCTGTAAATGATGCCTGAGGCCCCAAAAGTGCTTTACAGCTTCTGGAAAAAAGAGCAAGATCTGGCCGGGTGAGGTGGCTCACACCTGTAATCCCAGCACTTTGGGAGGCTGAGGCAGGCGGATCTTGAGGTCAGGAGATCGAGACCATCCTGGCCAACAAGGTGAAACCCTGTCTCTACTAAAAAATACAAACATTAGCTGGGCATGGGGACTTGTGCCTGTAACCCCACCTACTCAGTAGGCTGAGGCAGGAAAATCACTTGAGCCAGGAACTTGGAGGTGGTGCCACTGCACTCCAGCCTGGCAGCAGAGTGAGACTCCATCTCAAAAAAAAAAAAAGAGCAAGATACGGAGTTCAGACTACTCAGATTCAAGGAACTGTCACCTCCTGCCAGTGTAACCCTGTGCAACTCACTTCACCTTTTTTTTTTTTTTTTTTTTTTTTTTGTTTGAGACAGAGTCTCGCTCTGTCACTCAGGCTGGAATGCAGTGGCATGATCTCGGCTCACTGCAACCTCCACCTGCCTCCTGGGTTCAAGCAATTCCCTGCCTCAGCCTCCTGAGTAGCTGAGATTACAGGCACGTGCCACCATGCCCAGCTAATTTTTGTATTTTTAGTAGAGACAGGGTTTCACCATGTTGACCAGGCTGGTCTTGAACTCCTGACCTTGTGATCCACCTGCCTCAGCCTCCCAAAGTGCTGGGATTACAGCGTGAGCCACCACACTCAGCCCACTTCCTCTGTTTGTAGGAGAACAGTGGCATCTGCTTCATGGAGTGATGATAAAGACTACATTAAGTAACCTACATAGAATGTGTGGCTTGGTACCCAAGATGCTGTAAGCCAGTGGTATATGTTAGCTCTACTGTGAAATCCTAACCTTTTTTTTGGAGTGATGTAATAAAAAGAGTCCTGGATTTGTTAACAGAGACCTGAGTTCACATTCCATTTTCCTTTCCCACTTTCTGTGTGACCCTGTGCAAGTCTGTTTCCCTAACACTTTATAACATGGAATTCATAAGTCCTGGGATTCATAAGGCTGGGATTCTTGGGGTCTTCCTCAGAAGGGGTGGTGTGTTCTCCTCCTTCTGGTGCTTTGCCCCTCACTGGGAGTTGTGAATAGAAGTTAATGTAAAGTCTATGGGGGCTGGGGGCTTTGTTTCAGCCTCCATTATCCCCCTGGTGCATGGGTACTCAGGAAATGTGAGACAAATGATGATTATTGTAAGATACTAATCTACGAACAAAGAAACTGAGGCCCAGAATGGGGAAATGGCTTGCTTAAGCTGGACACAGCTGACCCTTTGCTGAAGGGGCTGTCCCGTGCATTGGAGGAGGTTTAGCTGCATTCCGGCCTCCACCCCCTGGAAGCCAGTAGCACCCCAGTCTCTAGGTGTGACAATTTAAAGTGTCTTCAGACACTTCCAGATGTCACCTGGGAAGTAAAATTGCCCCAAGTGAGAACCACTGAGCTAACCAGAGGAAAAGCTAGAACTGGAAATCAAGTCTTCTGACTCCCCTCCCGTAGCTTTTCCTAAAATGCCACACTGTCGTCCACTTCTCCCTTTATCCCTTACCCCATAACATTAAGAGAGAGAGGTGTATGTTGTTGAGGACAAACTATTTTGTCCTCTAGCCCCTTTCAAACCTAATTAATTTCCACATAACTTGTGACTGACCTGTCTATCCAGGGTTGGGGCTAAGGAATGAGGCAGGTGGCAAAGAGAGTCACCTGGGCGGTCCACTGAGCGAGCGGACGGAAGCCCTGACTTCCCCTAGAAGCATCTCGCGTTTGTGATGAGGACTGCTGGACGACCTACCACATCATCACCCTGAGCTAATAAAAGCAGACTCCTCGCGATGCCAGACAGAACTGTTTGAGGTGCCTACGCTGGCTCCCCGTTTCTTCTCACCTTTAATACCCCCATCCCCCACAGTCGCTCTGAGAGGACCTAGGGCACCCTAGAGTACAGTTTGAAAATTACGGATTTATTCCAACCCTTGAATGTTACGAACAAAAACCCGGACTCAGAGGGGAAGTGATCGGCTGTCCCATAGCACTGACCAGAACTGTGAATTCCACGTTAGCCTCTGCCCTTGCTCTGAAATCAGCACGCACACCTCCCTCCCGTGACTGGAAAACGGCCACTTCATCTAGGCTGTCTCCACAGACCTCCCTGCCTCCCCCTACCATTCCCCGCTGCACAGATCAAAAAGTCCTTTCTGGGCTGGGGGTGGGGGTGGTGACTTAAGGAGCTTACTGTCCATTAATTGCTGGAGGAAGGTGGTGGTCCTGGAGGATTTTAGGTGACACTGCTCCTGGGACTGTCAGCAGATCCCCGCATCTTCCCCAGAGATGCACTTGTTTTTCAACCTCTGCCCCCATCCCTCCTAAGGGGCCTATTCTTGCTGTCATGGCAACCAGGGGATTAGGACCAGCTTGGAAGCCCAAAGATATGGGAGAGGGCTTAGTAAGAAGGCAGGTGGAAGGAGAAAATGAGAGAATGAGGTGACGATAAAAAAACAGAGCTGGGTCGGGGAAGTGGAGGGCAATGAGGAAGGTAAAGGGAAGGGGGAGATGAGAGAGAGACCTCATCTAGAGTAAGAGAGAAAAAGGAGGGAGGAGGGGGAGGGAGGAGAGAGAGAGAGAAACCTCAACTTTTATTTAAAATCAGAGAGCAGTTGTAAGCCTGGAGTTGTTGCCATGGCAACAGCAAAGAAAAGGAGATAGCTTGTGAAGCCATGAAAACCCAATAGGGGTAAATGTTTAAAGCCAGGAACAAAAACCATTCAGAGATAATTAAGTAACCGGCTGCAGGTTCCATACTCCTGCCCATTGTCCGGGACTAGGCCTGAGATTCTAGCCTCCTTCCCGTCCTCTTGCCTTCTCCCACCCTTTACTCCTTCCCCTCACTCAAAAGGATTTCAGAGCAGCAGCCAGGGACACCCGACCCTCCCTGTGATCTTTCCTTTAGCGAGGGACTGACCTGCTTACTCCAGTCCCAGCTCCTCAGACCAACGCTGGGCGAGTTTCCTCTCCTTCACTATTAAGAAAAATACAGTCTTTATGGGTGGTGAGGGGAAGGAGGCTTTGGTCAGATAAATGGAAGAACTTCTTGACGCTGAGTTACTAGATGGATAACTAAGTTGTGGACTTTTTCCTTCCGTGGATATGACAGGCAAGACCCACCTCTGTGTGAACTGCGGCCCTCCAGGTCTCTGAATTGCTGGGATTCTTGGGGTGTTCCTTAGAAGGGGAGGTGCGTTCTCCTCCTGGTGCTTTACTGGGGCTACTTAAGTGTGTTTAATGCTGCCACTAATTCCTCTTTGAATGCTTCTTAGGATTTTTCCAGCAGGCTTAATCTTCCCAAGCCTCAGGATGGCCAAAAGCTAAGCTGATATTTGGGAGGGTTAGGTGTACTCTGAAGAAATTTTTTTAATGCCAAAGTCCTTTTTTCTTTTTGAAATGAGTTTCATAAAGTCCTCTTACTCCTACCCCAGACATCACAACAGCTGGCTGGCCCCTCACCTCATCTCCTTAGGGAAATAATCTTCTGAGTCCTGCCATACCTTCAATGTCTCCTAAGAAACTGTGAATATCAGAGAGGGCTGTGATGTCCTTTTCTTCCTCTCATCTCTGATGCAGTTCTGAGCTCGGGGCCAAAATAGCCAAGTAGGAAGAGTCCTGGTTTGCCCCTGCGGCACTCCCAGATTTCCGCCCGCTGTTATCCCCCACCTCCAGTCTGTTCCCGCATTTACTCTCAATTTTATCCTCCAACTAAGCCAGACCACTGGAGAGTTGCAAACCAAGACGGAAAGGTTTTGGCCCCTTGAAGAATTGCTTTTACTGAACTGAGCGTTTGGTGCTGTGCCACCGGCCTGCACTGAGGAATGCTTTAAGGAACAGCCCTGGGAGACTCCTTATTGCATTTATGGTAGGAATGTTCTCCAGGACATGGTTCAACACATCACAGTGTCCTTTTTTGAGGATCCATGGGAGAAAGTTTCACAGCTACTTTACCTAAGCCTCTGGTTCATTTTTATTGCACGAGTACTGTAAATTGTGTCATGAATTTCAAATTTTTCCTCTTTGCAATGGCTGCTTGGAAGCTCAGGGCTAAACTTTGTACTCATCTGATGAAGCGCTTAGGATCTTTTTTTTTTTTTTCTGAGACAGTCTCACCCTGTCACCAGGGTGGAGTACAGTGGTGTGACCTGGGCTCACTGCAACCTCCGCCTCCCAGGTTCAAGCGATTCTCCTGCTTCAGCCTCTAGATGGGACTACAGGCGTGCACCACCATGCCCAGCTAATTTTTGTATTTTTAGTAGAGATGGAGTTTCATCATGTTGGTCAGGATGGTCTCAATCTCTGTACCTCGTGATCTGCCCACCTCGGCCTCCCAAAGCGCTGGGATTATAGGCGTGAGCCACCGCGCCTGGCCTGAGACACTTAGGATCTCATGACATATGTTTAGTATGTTAGTTTTACCCCAACCTCAATTTATTCCTCCTGTCTCTTTCCCTGCTTCCCTAATCACCACCATTCCCATCCCATTGTCCAGTTTCTTATTTTTAGTATCATTGACCGAATCTACGTATGCTGTTTCAGATTTTCTATGGAACAAGTAAACTAATTGAGTTAAGATCTGTAAAACATACAGCACAGTGCCTGACAAAAGAAAGCAAAGAAAATGTCAACTACTATTTTAAGTAAATAAATAACACAAATTGTTTCTAATCTTTATTTTAGAGATGTTGTAAATACAGACCAGAGACTGCAGAAAGCTAGCCACATCAAAGGCCGCCAATTAAAGGCAGTAAATATAGTTAACTCCTAGTTGACCCAATAGAAGGAAGAGACTTGACATGAGTAACATCCAGCCACTGATATTTTTTTTAATCTTTTTTTTTTTAACTTTGGAATGCATCGTGGTGATAATAATGATGATAAATAATCAGATTTGCCTTGCTTATTAGAGTTGACTTGGTCTGCTATTTAAATGAGTTTCTAATTCCCTGCTCACACCAGACTGACAACCGAAACATCCTGGGTGGCAAAGGGAATCAGCTTGCCTGGGATTAAGATTTTTCCGTGGATAATCTCCAAAGTGAGGAACCTATGTGTGAGTAATTGAGAGCTGACAGCATTTCGTTGGATCAGTTTTGCCTAGTCAGACAGGGAGAGAACTAAGCCCAGGAAAGACAATAGGGTAAGACTAGAGGAGGTTGACAGAGTGTGACTTCTATCTATTTCTCAGCCTTGCTTGCACAATCTGCCCTTACTCAGGTGAGGCTGGCCTTGCGTTCTTTGTCTCTTTCTTATTTGCTCATTTCCAACCAACCTTTCATTTGGTCCAAGGGTAAAAAGAAAAAGAAAAAATCTCCATGACATCACTGTTTTGTTCAACCCCGCCTTCACTGAGTGTTTACTATGTGTTAGGCAGGGTCCCTGTGAGCTCCCTTCCTGCCAAGGACGGGTTCCAGTGGAGACGCTGCTCAGTGCAAGCAGCCCAGGAAATGGGCATTTCCCCCGCCCCCACACCGCCTCACCGCCTGCCGGCAAGGGCTCCTCATTTTCCACCTTTCCTGCTTCCTCCTGTGTTTCTCAAGGGCCCTCTTCCTCTCACTCTTCTCTGTCGTTCCTTCAAGGTCTTTCCAGCCCTTCTTCGTTTTCTCTCCTACCCTTTTTACCTCTCCCTCCTTTTTAAGGTCCTTCTTTTCCTTTTACATTTTCTTTTCTTTTTTTTTTTTAAGAAGGGGTTTCACCATGTTGCTCAGGCTGGTCTTGAACTCCCGACCTCAGGTGATCCGCCTGCCTTGGCCTCCAAAGTGCTTGGATTACAGGCGTGAGCCACCACACCTGGCCTCCCTTTTACATTTTCAAGGCCTTTCTCTTTCTTTCTGTTTCTTTCTTCTTTTTTTTTAAAGAGATGGGGTGTCACCATGTTGGCCAGGCTGGTCTCGAACTCCTGACCTCAGGTGATCCAACCATCTTGGCCTCCCAAAGTGCTGGGATTATAGGCATGAGCCACCGCACCCGGCCTCTTTCTTTCTATTAAAATAAATTTTTGCCAGCGCGGGTGGCTCATGCCTGTAATCCCAGCACTTTGGGAGGCCGAGGCGGGGTGGATTACCTGAGGTCATGAGTTTGAGACCAGCCTGGCCAACATGGTGAAACCCTGTCTCTACTAAAAATACACAAATTAGTTGGGCATGGTGGTGTGCGCCTGTAATCCCAGCTACTTGGGAACCTGAGGCAGGAGAATTGCTTGAACCCAGGAGGAGGAGGTTGCAGTGAGCTGAGATCGCACCACTGCACTCCAGCCTGGGCAACACAGTGAGACTCTGTCTCAAAACACCAAAAATAATAAAAAACAAATTTCCGAGAAAGAAAATAGGTTTTTTTCTATTTTTCTGTTTTTGTTTTTAAAAAAACCTCTTTCCTAATTACTTACAAGGAAAAAAAAGAAGGCAGCCCTCCCTTTCAATCTTTCAGTTCTTTTGCCTAGAAAACAAAAGATCCTTCAGAATTAGAGAGGAAGACGGAAAAAGAAAAAAAAAAAAGATTCCAGTTAAAAATCTTAAAAATCTTCATCAGGGTCAAAAACCTGACAGAAAAGCTTTGTTTGAAGGGAATGTGAAGGGGGAGGAGGAGGGAACTGGCAACCGGCAACTCTCAACCTCAAAAGGCAAATATCTTGAGAGTTGAAGGAAATCTGGAGATAGTGAAAACTCCCATTGAAGTAGTGGAATAGCTTTGATTTCCTTTTTAATCGGAGAGTCTTGTCCTTTTGAGGCCAGTGGAATATGCTGAGAGGAAGAATTGGGGGGGTGGGAAGCATGGGGAAGCAGGAAACTGCCATTTTAATTTCCCCCTGGGTCAGAATTGTCAGGAGCTAGGATGACTGCACAGAAGGCCTAGGCCTGAAGCCTCAGGCCCTGGTGTGCTGCACCACAGGTCTCAGCCTAGTACTTGCCAGAAAGGGAACCAAGCAGAGAGTAGGCGGAGTCAGGATGCAGGAGGAGGGTCGTGATGTAGAGAGCTGGTGATGGTGAAGATGGTGAAGCCCCGGGAGAGACCCGTGGGCAGGTAGGAGGCAGCTGACAGCATGGCCCTGGAACCAGGAGGCATCAGAGGGTGAGATGGTGCCAACCTGGGAATGCAGTGTGGTGTGTAGGGAAGCAAGGTTCCAACTGGTCAGCTCCTCTAGGACTTTAAGCAGAAAAGACTCAGAGATGTCCCTTGATTGGAGGAAGAGTCAAAGCAAAAAGTAGCATCGGCCATTATTGAAAGGGTGTCAAGAATGAAACTGCTAGAATGAGGAAGCTAACATAAAGCTGGACATTCAGACAAGGGGGAGCCCTCGATAAAGAGGAGAAGGGTAAAGAGGGGCGGGACGCATCACTCCTTAGGCCTCTTTCCCCGGGGGTCATCTGACGGAAGGTCAGTGGGCCAGTTTGAGAACTATCTGTGGCAAGTGTTTAAATCCCAGGCTGCTTTTTGACCCAGCACCTGGTATCCAGCCATCGACTGATGTGCCACAAGAGAAGATGAACCAATTTTATCATTAGCCTGAACAAAACATAATTAGGAGGAGAAATTTGCTTCTGCTGTTGTGGTTGCTGCAGCAAAGAAGTTATATAAGGCTCATTCGGATGACTTGGGAACACCTTCCCTATTCCTGTTCCCGTGTCCCTGACTTGAACCAAGTAAATAGAGGCCCAGAGCCTCCACTCTGCCTTCTAGAAGTTCCCAAGACAGACATGTGCTCAAGGAGCAAATCTAAGACCCTCAGCCCACAGCAGACAGGGAACCAGGGCAAACATCGAATAAGCCAGTGTATTGTCATGATGAACAAGTGGACAAAGGGGAGAAGAGGGAGAAGGGGCGAGAGAGAGGTGCAGACTGAGGGGGAAGGAATAAAGAGCTGAGGCATAGCTTGACTCCTGTGATGTTAGAGGAAAAAAAGGCATTGAATTAGTCTCAGACAATTTCAGAAGGACAAGATGGATTCTGGAAGGAATTAACTCTGTTACATCCTGTACTAGTATTATTACTACACTCAGGCAGAGGAACGGATTTGGAGCATTTTGGCAGATACTCTTTGGGTGATTGAGAGAGGGTTGTGGGAGGGCATGGCTGTTGGGGTGACTCTACGGGGGTTGCATTTGGGCTGAATGTTAAGGCCACAGACACATCCCAGGCTGAGCTCTACGCTGGCCCCCTTAGACTGAGGCACTTAACTTGGGTGGAGGGAGGCAGGAGTGGAAACTCCAGGCCTAATTGCTAGGTCTCTCTCAGCTCTTCCAGGGAGCACGGGGCAGGAAATTCCTCAAATTCCAGGCTTGTAGGATCATTGCTGAGCTTAACCGCAGAGCGAGAGAAAGGCAGGAGAGGCAGAGAGCTGCCTTCTCTCCATCTTTTTTCCCTTGCAATTTTAAAGCTGCAGCAAATTAGAAAGGTTTGGAGGGGCTGATGGCTATGAGAAAGGCCCCAAACATAACACCCTCCCCCAACCCCGATAAAGAAAGTCCCAAGTCTGGGAATCCCAGAGAAATTAACCCTGAATTGAGTTAAGTTTGAAGTCAAAAATAGACTGCTGTGGCCTGGGATAAGGATCTTTCCCAGGCTGAATTTTTTTAGCTCTTCGGAATAGCTAGTGGAAAGGAGCTTGGTTTAGGAGAACCTAAGAAAGAACTGACTGTCTTGGTGAAATAAATGATGGCTGTGCAGACAACCCATCGGAAGGGGTCTTGGGGAGCATTTCCTTTTGTTCTCAGGGTGAAACCAGTCAGGTCTCTCCTTTTCTGAGCTCCCCTCCCAGAGCAACTGGTCAGGATATCCTGGTCGTCACCTCTGGGAATATGGTGCTCCCTGGACAGCCCATACATTTTGTCACCTCCATACTGCTCCATCAGTCACAATAACCCCAATTCCCACCCTCTACTCTATGGCATCTGGAATTGCCTTCAAGATGCACCTCCATGCCACTCTCTTAAGGTAGTCTTCTCAACTCCCCCCAAAGAATGAACCGTTCTTTCTTTGGGGCTTCCAAAGGAAATTGCTTTGAAATTCCAAAAGATCATCTATTCTGTTTTAATCCTAGTGGGTTGTTTAGCTCCTGCACTAGACTATAATGCTACCTGTGGATAGGGACTATGACCTGTTTATGTCTGTAACTTCCATCTCTTACCTCTTTTCCCCAGCATAGAGCAGAGTGACTGCCACACAGTAAATCCATCCCCCCAAAAAAAGCTGTTGAGTGAATATCCCGGTTATTTGAGTGTGGATTATCCACTTGGTAGATCCCTATAATTAATGTTTAATTCAAAGTCTATTTTCTCTTACAGCTCAGCTCCCCGTACTATCACTTAATATGTGCTCAGAGAATGCAAACAGTTTTTAAATATTATCTTCAGTACAACATAATTAGGTGCTGCTAAAAATTCATTATCATGCTTTCAGAAGCCAAAAAGAAATGACTTTTGTATCATCCACTCCACTGCTCTTCCTCAGTGGTGTGGATAACTGAGACATAAACATTTTCATCATAATTGATGATGGAACCACCTTAAAGGGCAGTGGGATTTATTGGATCCCAGGAGGAAGAAACAATGGCCCACATCGTGTGATTCTTTCTTCTCCAGTTGCTAAGCTCCTTGGATTTGCACGGAGCACTTAGAGTTGATGGTCCCACCCTCATCAGCAACCTAACACTGGCCAGTGTGGGCTAGCATGAAGGAGGTATCTCCACCAAAACCTCAAAAATTCACAGTCAAAAATGCTGTATCCTAGGGCTCTTAAGTTTTTTCTGGATGAAATTATAAAATCGTTTTAGTTGTTCTTCAGACCTATTTGTCCCTCTTTGGTTATCAGGATTCTTTTCTGGTGACCAGGAGAGATTCTTTTTTTTTTTTTTTTAACGGTCCAGAGGTCTTTTATTTTTTTTTTTTAACACCTATTATGCGATGAATTCATAGGGAATAGGTTCCAGCAGCTCAGGCTCCTTCCCCTTGGTTCTCACACAGTGTGCTTCTCTGGGTGGAGCAGGCTGGCGCTTCAGTTGAACCCAAGTGCGTTTCTCTTTGGCTTCTTTCTTTTTCTGATCATTTTCCTTCACACGTTTTAGGAGCTATCTCAGCTCTTAGAGTGTTTGATGTGCTCAATACGCACGTTAATTCTCTTGGCAAGAATCTTGCCCTTAACTTGTTTGTTTACAACAATGCCAACAGCATGCTGGGTAACATTGTAGACTCTTCCAGTTTTGCCATGATAACATTTGTGGGGCATTCCTTTTTGAACAGTACCCATTGCCTTGATGTCTACAATATCACCTTTCTTATAGATTTGCATATATGTGGCCGAAGGAACAACTCCATGTTTTCTAAAAGGCCTAGAGAACACATATTGAGTGCCTCTCCTCTTTCCCTTTGTGTTGGTCATTTTGGCAAATTACTGGAAGATGGCAGTTCCGGCCGAAAGCGAAAATACTCATCTAAAGATTAATGATGCAGCTTCTTTGAAAAACATCCTGGCCGTTCCTCACAAGTTAAACACAGAGCTACTATATAATCTAGCAGTTCCACTTCTAGATATATACCCAAGTATTGAAACTATACATCCACACAAAAACTTGTACATTAATTGATCAAAAGCAACATTATTAATAGTAGCTAAAAAGTAGAAATAACCCAAATGTCCAGAAATTAATGAATAGATAAATAAAATCTGGTATATTTATACAATGGAATATTATTTAGCAACAATTAAGTACTGATACATGCTACAACTAATGGGCCTTAGTTCATTATACTAAGTAAAATAAGCCAGTCACATCATAAAGGATCACATACCATGATTCCATTTATATGAAATGTTTAAAAGAGGCAAATCTAAAGAGACAGAAAGTAGATTAGTGGTTGCCTAGAGCTGGGGAGTTTGGAGGGAAACAGGGAGTGATTGCTAATATGTACAGAGTTTGCTTTTGGGGTGATGAAAATGTTCTAAAATTGACTGTGATATAAGCTACACACCTCTGAATAGACAAAAATCAGTGAACTGTACCCTTTAATCTCACTGTAATGTCCTAATAATAGGGTTCCAAAATTCTATTTCATTAAATGCAGGAATTTGTTTTTGTTTTGTTTTGTTTGTTTGTTTTTGTTTTTAAGACGGGGTTTCACCTTGTTGGTCAGGCTGGTCTTGAACTCCCGACCTCAGGTGATCCGCCCGCCTTGGCCTCCAAAGTGCTTGGATTACAGGCGTGAGCCACCACGCCCGGCCTGGAATTTGTTGTTTTAAGGTTAATAGAATGGCTGGTTTGGGGCTGCTAAAAACAGCAAGAGTTAATCATTTTACACCTGAGTTTTTATTATCACTGGATTATTATGAGTTTCTGTTCTATCTGAAAGATAATTCTATGATGCAAACTCGAGCCAAAAAGAAAATGACAAAGCTACCTACTCCTAACAAACCCTCTTAGGCACATTAATAGGTTAAAACAATGACAATTTAACCTGACGTGAATGGCCAGGCCCGTGGCTCATGCCTGTAATCCCAGCACTTTGGGAGGCCGAGGCAAGTGGATCTCTTGAGCTCAGGAACTCAAGACTGGTCTGAGCAACATGGTGAAACCCTATTTCTACAAAAAGTACAAAAATTTGCCAGGTGTGGTGGTGCACACCTATAGTACCAGCTACTTTCAGGGCTGAGGTAGGGAAGACTGCATGAGCCTGGGAGGTCGAGGGTGCAGTGAGCCACAAACACACCACTGCACTCCAGCCTGGGTGACAAAGTGAGATCCTATCTCAAAAACAACAACCACAACAACAATAAAAAAAAAAAAACTGACCTAACAAGAAGTTAGTTAAAATAGTTAAAACTCTCAGAACTAAAAAATTAAAAAAAAATTTTTTTTTAA
>CAUYLG010065040.1:0-34871 GCA_963573385.1 Cacajao melanocephalus | reverse complement strand
TTAATACCCATTTTTAAGACTGCATTCTAGCCTGGGCAATAGAACAAGAATCCCGTTCTCTCTCCCTCTTTCTCTTCCTCTTTCTCTCTCTCGTACATTCTTTTTTTTCTTTCTTTCACTCTCACTTTCTTTCCTCTCTTTTTCTTTCAAAAAAAAAAAAAGAAGGAATAATAATAATACAAGAATAATGTAATACAATAATACAAGAAGATGTAAACTCCATTACAGCAGGGAGCTCAGCCACCTTGTGGTGGCAGAATTCTAAGACGGCTTCTATCTTAGGCCACTTGGGCAGCTATAACACAATGCCATCAACTGGGTGACTTACAAACAACAGGGATTTCTTTCTCACAGATCTGGAGGCTGGGAAGTCCTAGATCAAAGTGGTCTGGTGAGGGTCTTGCATCCCGGTTTACCACGGCCATCTGCTTACTATAATCTCACATGGAACAAGGGGTCAAGGGAGCTCTCTGGAGTCCTTTTTATGAAGGCACCAATCTCATTCAAGAGGGTTCCAGCCTCATGACCTAAATCACCTCCCAAAGGCCCTACCTCACTACCTTGGAGATTAGGTTTCAAGACTTTTGAGGGAACACATGAAGCCCTCAAAAGATTCTGGAGCTCTGGGGTACACATATATTCTCTCAGTTATTCAATCAAATAGATACTTACATAGGTGCTGCCATGAAAGGACTCTGCAGATGTAAGTGAGGTCCCAAATCGGTTGACCTTAAGATAAGGCGATCCCATGGGTGGGTCTAGAGGTTGGACACAGAGGAGTCATGTCAAAGTGTGAATGGTAGTCAATGCAGTGGAGATTATCCATTGCTGTTGAAAGAATGAGGGTGGCCTCTAGTAAGTTGAGAGCAGCCATTGGCAGATAGACAAGAATACAGGGACCTCAGTCCTACAACCACAAGGAACTGGGTTCTGTCACACAGCATGGGCTAGGAAGTGGCCCCCATGTTCTAGAGAACAATGCAGCTATCTTGCCACTGTGAAAGGAAAATAAATCTCAGGACCCCCAAATCACTAAGTCAAAGAGAAAGTCAAGCTGGGAACTGTGTCAAGCAAAGCTGCGTCCCATTTTATTCCTAAATAAGATAGCTACAAAGACTTCTTAAAAGCTGCATATCTTACTATCTGTCCACAAGGAAATTCTTGTGGGCTTCGAAGACCTTTACCCTAAAACAGTTCTGTTGAATTTCAACCTGGCAAAGTAAATTGATAGCTTGCCTTCACAGGTGTGGGACAAAGGACAGCCAGAACTCAAAGTTCTAACTGCACCCTCCACACCCCCCAAACAGACCAGCCCTCACCAGCCCTGCCACCTCGCTTTGAGTTGTCCATCCTTTCAGGACAGAACCAGTGCACATCTTACACATATTGATGGATGTCCCATGTTTCCCTGAAATGTATAAAACCAAGCTGTGCCCAGACCATCTTGGGCACATGTTGTCAGGATCTCCTGAAGCTGTGTCACAGGCACAACATTACTTGGCAAAATATACTTTTGAAATGGATTGAGATTTGTTTCAGATACTTTTGGTTCAAGCCACTTTGATGTGGGACCCTGAGCAGACATCCAGCCATGCCATGCTCAGAGTTCAGATGCAGAATTGTGAATAAATGAATATTGTTTCAAGCCATGAAGTTTGTAGTAATTTATTACACAGCAATAGAAATCTAATACATCTGAAACATTTTTATTAAGTGAATACAAGAATGGTCAAATAAGTGTTACCCTTCAAGGCTCAGTAATATACCTCCGCCACCACCACACTGACTTTTAAGCTATTGTCTCTACCCCAAACCCACCCTTCTGTGCTTATTTTGTGACACTGGGGCTGGGTCAGATGCTCTTGCAGCACATGGCTAGGGGAAAGAAGTAATTTTCCAGGTAGAAAGAAGAGGCAGAGGATGCTGGGTAGGCAGTGCCACCCAAATCCATTCAAGTCACTTTCCAAGAATGTATCCTACACACAGACACTACCAGGATAGGACACTTACCCCTGGAAGTGTGTTCACTCTCAACCTGTCATATTAAGTCCTGATGTTCTCCGAGTTTCCAGGTGAACTCACCAACAGGTTAACAAGACTGGGGAAGGAGTGGTGGGGAGGGGGGGCATTAAGAGAGTGGGAATATAAATGAATTCTGCTTACTCTTTTGAAAAGAAAAATCTATGCTAGCCTCATGCAAATTGAGAAGTCCCTGATGGAATTGAGGGTTAAAAAGTGAAATACTGGCCTGGCGCAGTGGCTCATGCCTGTAATCCCACCATTTTGGGAGACAGAGGTGGTGGCACCTGCCTGTAATCTCAGCTACTCCGGAGGCTGAGGCAGGAGAACTGCTTGACCCCAAGGGTGGAAGCTGCAGTGAGCCAAGATTGTGCCGCTGCACTCCAGCCTGGCGACAGAGCAAGACTCCGTCAAAAAAAAAAAAAAAAAAAAAAGTGATATACTGCCACCCACTGGAAGAGAAAAGGCTGCAAACGGAAGTAAGGCGATGAGGGCTTTCCAAGCAAGCTGCTATAAACCCCAGATCCCAAGTTTTCAAACAGAAATATTGGTGCCTTGCCAGAGTCCTTACCCCAACAGGCCAGGGAATTGGACAGTGACATTTTTTAAACAAGCAATAAGAGAGCAAATTAAAAAGGAAAGTTTAATTGGGCAATTGTGCCTCTTGGTACTCCAGATTTACAATGCTGTTGCTCAAAGGAGAGAGAGCAGGAATAATGTAAAGATACATTTCTATTTCAAACTTCTGCCTAGAATTAAGTGGATGCCTGCTTGGAAAATGAAAACTGTGCATTGTTTTTCCTCTTAGGCAAAACAGACAAAAACAACAAAACACATTACAGAGACTTGGAATTTACAAAGCTCTGTCGCTTTTCTCAGACACTAAGAGAAATCACACACACGATGATTTAGCCCTAATGAGCCCCGTAAGATTTATTCAGACCGAAGTTCATTATACTTCCATCTGGAGATTTTTGGATCAAGAAAATGAGTAACACATCCAAGGACTTTATTTTAAAATAAAACAACTTTTCTTTTATTCTGTTGGGATTAGGATACCACTAATCGCCAAGATCTTTTAAGACAACTTACTTGGCTGGAGCTCACAGAATACAGGCTATATTAATAAAAAAAAAAAAATCACCAACATTACAAGTACATTTTCAGAGAATATTTGAGATGTTTTGCAAAATATAACTTAATTTTCCTAAATTCTAACTTTTTCTGTAAAGTGGAAAAAGCGAGAGATCAAGCTTCACATCAAGTGTGATTCTAAATTGTTTCAGGCGTTGATCTGTGCCTACGCATTTGTGTTTTTTACGTGGGTGGGGAACAGTGGGGGAAGTGCTGCACTGAAATGCACCAAAATGTTTCTCTCTGAGTAACAAAATTATGGTTGACATTTTCTTTTTTTCTTTCATTTTCCAATTTGTCTATACTGAATGTGAATTATTTCATAGTCAAAGAAACTCAGTAACTTAAAAAGCTTTCAAAAAATAAAAAACCTTAAATCATTGTATAGGCCATGGCTGATGGCAATTTTTAAATATTTGTACATTCCTAATTGCTGAAACAGCCAGAATTGTCTAGGTCAGCAGTTCTCAAACATTTTGGTCTCAGGATGCCTTTATCAGCTTATGAATTATTGATTAGCCCAAAGAACTTTTGTTTGAGTGGGTTATATCCAATGATATTTACTGCACTAGAAATTAAAACTGAGAAAATGTTAAAACATTTATTTAGTTAAAAATTACATAAATCCATTACATAACATGTTGCCTAAACAACATATTTTATGAAAAATAACCATATTTTCCAAAGCAAAAGTACAACACTGCTCTACATTTTTGCAAATCACTGTAATGTTTGTTTCACTGGAAGACAGCTGGACTCTCATCCATGTCTGCATTCCATCTGTTGGGATATGTGATTTTGATTAACATATCTGAAGAATATCTGACCTCATAACAAACATGTATTTGGAAAAGGGAGGAGTAATTTAGTAACCCTTTCAGATAACTCTGGATATTACTTTCTTTGTTTTTTTTTTTTCCCCAAGACAGAGTTTCACTCTTGTCGCCCAGGCTGGAGTGCAATGGTGCAATCCCAGCTCACCACAACCTCCGCCTCCTGGGTTCAAGGGATTCTCCTGTCTCAGCCTCCCGAGTAGCTGGGATTACAGGCATGCACCACCATGCCCAGCTAATTTCGTATTTTTAGTAGAGACAGGATTTCACCATGTTGGCCAAGCTGGTCTCCAACTCCTGACCTCAGGTGATCCACCCGCCTCAGCCTCCCAAAGTGCTGGGATTACAGGCATGAGCCACCACACCCGGCCAGATATTCCTTTTTTCCTACACCACTGTAGGTTCACTACACATGCATGTCTGTCCCAGGCCAAAGGTGGGGTGGAGGGGAAGTCTACTCACTGCAGTCACAGGGCACCCAGGCTGATACAGCACCCATCATCTTAAATGTTGCCAGTCACCTCCCTAGAGGGAAAGGAGAGCTCTAGAGGATCTCATATTGGCAATTAGATCTTTTGTCCAGAACTGACGCCGTTGAGTCACTTGGCTTCATCCAACTACACAAGACTGGACCTCTTACCATGGCTCAGGAAGGGAAACTACTGAAAATAGTTGTCAACTAGTCCTAATGGCCATCACAGCTGTGTTTTAGATAATTGTGTGTGTGTGTGTGTGTGTGTGTGTGTGTGTAACTATTAATTGTTAGAAAAGGTACCCAAACAGAAGAGGAGATATGATCAAATGAAAGCCACATCCTTTGCCCTCCCAACTGAATTGAACTTCCTTCCCAGAGATAACAATGCTAGTGTCCACGGAATCTTTCAGTATTTACTCTATACCCACAGAGGTGTATGGCCCCTTTTGTTTTACTCAAACAACTTTGAGTGACAGCTTCTTTCTTCAGATATAGAACTTTAGAACTTCTTTCTTGACAATATGTTGTAGATATCTCTTCTCACCAATACTTAATTCTTTAAAAATGGATATTGTATTACTTTATTTAGCCAGTACTCCAACAAATTAAAAATGAGGCCAGGCGTGGTGGCTCACACCTGTAATCCCAGTGCTTTGAGAGGCCAAGATGGGTAGATCACTTGAGGTCAGGAGTTAGAGACCAACCTGGCCAACATGGTGAAACCACATCTCTACAAAAATACAAAAAATTAGCCAGGTGTGGTGGTACACAACTGTAATCCCAGCTACTAGGGAGGGTGAGATAGGAGAATCACTTGAACCTGGGAGGCAGAGGTTGCAGTGAGCTGAGATCATAGCTGTACTCCAGCCTGGGCAATAGAGTGAGATTTTCTCAAAAAAAAAAAAAAAAAAAAAAAAAAGAGTGGGTTTTTTCTTTTCTTTTGGTAGTTTTTTTTCTATTATAAACAAAACTGCAAAGAACATCTTCCTACACACATGCACACATACATCCAAAGGCCATATTCCCAGGGGTCATATCATTGTATCAAAGAATATATAGTACACTTTAAATTCTAATAGACATTGTCAAATTTCCTTCCAAAAAAAAAAAGCTGTAATAATTTGCCCTCCAATTAAGGGTGCATATGAAATCCATGCTTTCCCTTTCCTAGGGTGTCACCAGCCCTAGGTATTAACAATCTTTTTCATTTTTGTCAGTCTGTCAGGTGGTAAACGCTACCTTGTAGTAGTTTTAATTTCTTTAATTATGAATTAGTTTTATTTTATGTTGGCCATTAATTCTTTTCTATGAACTACCTGTTCATGTATTTTTCCTATTTTTCTAGAGTCTGGTTTGTCTTTTCTATTTACAAGCAGTGTTTGTATAGTGAGTGTGGCAGACACAGAGATGTGCTCCTCAGATCTCTATTCAAGACCAGACACGTCATCTAGCTGCAACAAGGGTGTGTATCTGGCAACCTCCCGCTGTTCATTCCTTCAGGGTTGGCCTCGGTTTCCAGCCTGAGCCAAACAGGGTCATTCCCAGCCAGTGACTGAGCCAGAAGAAAGAGGATCCAAAGAGAGTAGGAACGAGATGGCCACTCTTTGGCCAAGTGGAAGGCAGAGATGGCCAAGTGGAAGGTAGAGACAGCCCACAGGCATGCCAACCCTCTGAGCTATGATGCTCCATCCAGCTCTTCCACCACCCCAGTGTCAGTGGCTTCCTCTGAGAATGGAGCTGCTGTCCCCCGAGGAAATAGGAGGGAAGGAAGATGGTAAGCCTGTGCTTTTCCTTAGGGAGCTCTGAGTGTCCAGAGCCCAGCCATTCTGCCCAGGGCAGGACTCCCCTCACAGGCCGTCCTTGTAGGAAGCTTATTGGTGTGGCAGGTCCACACCCTGGTCCCACGGCTCTCCCTGCAAACTCTGCTCCTTCCCTCCTCCTTCCCAGGTGCTGCTCCCGGGCAAACCTCATGCACTCTTAACTCTGTCTCAACATCTGCTTCCTGGAGAATTCGACCCATGACAGGAAGAAAATTAGTCCTTGACATATCGAGAAAATATTTTATCTCAGGTTAAAGATTTTCTTCTGACTTGGTTTATAGAGTTCTGGCAGGCAGGTTTCATTTTTATTTAGCAATAATTACCAGTTTTCTTTCAATCTCCTGGGGTTAGTGTCATCCTTTAAAAATCTTTCTTATGCCAAATGTATGAAAAAAAATCACCTGTTCCCACTTTAATGTTAACATTTTTAAATATTTAAACCTTGATTCATCTGAAATTTTTGGTGTAAGGATTGAGGCAGTATTCCCCTATATTTTTTCCAAATATCTACCAGTTATCCCTGAATCAGTTACTGAATGCTTCATGGGCATTTATGAATACTAATCTGAAATGCCACATTCAGATTCTTGTGTATTTAGTTCTATTTTTTAGTTTTCTGTCTGTATCTGAATAATCTGTCTGTATCGGAATTAGTACTATACTGTTTAATCACTTTAAGCTTATAATGCATTTGACTACACCCGCTAGGATAGATTTTTCTAATTTTTTTTTAAATCTTTTGTTCTCCACTGTTTCTTCTTCCAGGTGGAGCTTTAGAATCATTTTGCCAAGTTCCAAAATTTAAAGAGAAAAAAAAAAACCCACTGGTATTCTGAAGAAATCTGTGTTTAATTCATAATATATTTAGGGGGAATTGGTAACTTGACAATACTGAGGCTGCCTATTCAAGAACAGTGTATGACTTTCTGTACATTCAGGTTTGCTTTTCTGTCCTACAGGAGAGCTTTAAAGCACTCAAGGATATCTTGCAAATTTCTCACCAAGCTTCTTGTCAGGCGCTGTGATCTGAATGTGTCCCCCCAAAATTCGTATGTTGAAATCGTAACCCTCGACTTGATGGCATTAGGAGGTGGGGCCTCCGAAGGTGATTGAGTCATGAGGGCAGAGCTCTAATGAGTGAGATTGGTGCTCTTATGAAAGAGGCTGGAGGGAGCTCATTTGACCCTTCCACCTGTGAGGACACATTGAGGAGATGGCCATCTATGAACTGGGAAACAGAACCCTCATCAGACATTGACTCTGCCAGAGCCTTGACCATGGACTTCCTAGCCTCTAGAACTGTGAAAAAGAAATGTTTGCTGCTTATAAGCCATCTAGACTGTGGTATTTTGTCTACCTGAACTAAACTGAGCAAATTAAGACATCCAGTATTTCACCTTATATCTATGCATGGATATGTATTTATTTATTGAGGTTTTTGTTCTTACTATTAAGATCTTTTCTTTCATTATATTTATATATAATTTTTGCTATTAATGTAGCTCTTTTCTTTCATTGTCTCAACAATATAACTGGTTGTTGATTACAGGTAAGAAAGCTACTTACTGAAATCTCTGTTTCTAATTATGTTTCAGATAACTTTTGCATTTTCCTAGTATACAAGTATATTACCTGAAACATTATCATTTTTCCCCATTCTTTTAAGTGTGACTACCTCTTATTTTAATTTCTTTTGCCTAATTTTATCAGCTACTAGTCCCAATGTTACATGCCTAATAATGGCTTGGTGGGGACACCTGTGCTGTTTACGTCCTGGGAGATCACTGCTTCCAGAAATTCAGAGTTAAGAATGATTCTAAATTGATTATACGATAAACTATGTGGTATCCAAGTTTTGCCTTAAAATAATCTAGTGGTGGGGGAAGTAGTCTCTTTGTGTGTGGATATTTAAACACACACATATATACATATATAAGTAGTCTCTGTTTTGTATATGTGAAGTGAGGAGCTAAACATAAATCATTGTGGAAACTGGGTGATGGATGCATGAAGCTTCACTATGCTATTCTCTCTTCTTTTGTATATGTTCCCTAATAAAAAGGAATAAAAACATAATGAGGCTGGGAGGATTTCCGCTTTGAAAATATTTAAGGACTTTCTGCTGTTGTCTTGGCAACTACCGCCTAAAACCACAAGGAGAATGAGAAACAGAAACAGTCACTGATAAAACTATGAGAGGTCTGTAACCCAACCCGCAGGACACGAAGATGGAAAGCAGATATCTGGAACTGGAAGATGGCCCTGCAGAGCAGAGGAAGAGGAATTCAGCAGAAAATAGAGTTCATTATAAAGCGCATTTAATCCCCTAAATGCCACCTCTTCCCCATCCAGCTAGGATACTAAGGGAAAACTGGAGCAGAGAGGCTGAAATGGAGTGAGCCACAGGACTGGAAGACAACAGTGACGTGCGGACTTGGGTACAGACTGCGGAGACTTCCCTTCCCTTCCCAGATCCCAGAATTTCATAGCTGTACTTAGAATGCCTGGAAAAGGAAACTGCAGGCTCCCTCCCTTAACCTAGGAGCAGCACAAATATCCACCCCCGTACCGTTATGATTGACATGTAACATCATTGCCTGGACCCACAGAACACCTACAGACCCTAAGAGTTGGAAGCACTAGAAAATATTGCAACCATCCATTAAATGGATGTTGTAATTTTAAAAGAACAGATATAGCTTAAATGTTTTCTTTCTTCTAGGAAGTACATCTTCTTAGATACACTTCTGAAGTATATTTAGTATCTATATATAAATGTAACATATTCATTTGTTCATTCTTCTATTTTATGTTTTACATTTTTAATTGATTCTTTAGAGCTGAGGTCTTGCTATGTTGCCCAGGCTGGCCTCAAACTCCTGGGCACAAGGGCATTCTATCTTCAGCCTCCCGAGTAGCTGGACGACAGGTACATGCCGCTATACCTGGTCTCATTCTCCTTTCTATTGACTTTTGGGTTGTTTCCAATGTTTTGCTACAATTACACCCAATGCTGCTACTTGCCTCTTAAGACTTTCTTAGGATTAGAATTGCTGGATCTCAGGATATGCAAATGCTCAACTTTACAAGATTGTGCCAAATTGTTTTCTAGTTGAGCTTGAACCAACTTTAAACTCACCAGCTGTAAGAACTTATTGCTCTCTCAGCTCTGAGTCTTACACATGTGTATATTTGGGGTTCTATCTTAGAGCTATCCTACAGTATAGGCTTTGAATCAGTGACCAGCATATGGTGCTGCCTCACCAGTTATTCTCCATAGCCGGAACACACAGGCCCAGCAATAGAAAATGGGAGTGGCTCCCTTTGCCATTACACCTAATACACTACTTGCAGCATTTTGCTTTCCATTTTGAGATTTTAGGCTCCTAGAGCAGAAATGCTTCCCCCAGGGAACACAATATAGTTCCACTGAATAGCGGAGGCTGCCACCAAGGCCACCTTGGGCTCATTTCATTGAAATAACAAGTGAAGGTCACAGACCTGGCCGAGTAACTGGTTTCCTGGGGAAAACTGGATTGCTGCTGCACCAGGAGAAGCAGTTAGTCCCAGATTCCAGCTTCTGTCCCTCAGCCAGGCAGTGCTCTCTCCAAGGAATCTGAGTGCCAGCTCCACAGGGAGGCTCCAGGAACTCATGAGTTCAGTTGGATGGTGCCATCTCCTTAGAGGTCAGCTTCCTGTCTCTGGAGGGCTCCTCTTTACACTTCTAAGTTCTCATAACCCTAATCTCTTTTCCTTTCCTGTTTTTTTGAAGTTATTCCCTATGTATTATCTCCGTTTTCCCTTTTTTAGCTGTCCAACAGCTATTTAACGAAATCCCTCTATTTAACTATGTCGGTTAAAATAACTACTGTGGCTTCTTTTGTTCTAGATAGACCCTGACTGATAGGTAATTGAAGCACTTCATGGAAGTGCTGCATAAATTCTTATATATTTATGGTTTTGCCATATGGTATCTCTTAAAATATTCAGTGTTTTCTGTTTGTTCTCAGTGAATAGAGATGTAACTGATTTTTATCTACTGAACTTACATCCATTTTTTATTTCTAACAATCAATAGACTATGTTTTGTATATTAAAACTTACATTACGTGTAGATAATGACAATTTCTTTCATTCTCTCCAGACCTTTTCTTCTCACTTCACTGGCTAGAACCTTCCATATAAGATTTAATAAAAGTTGAAATTGTGGATATCGTTATCTCATTGAATTTAAAGGGAATGTTTTTAACATCTCACCATTAAAAATATTTGCTATATGGGCCAGGTGCAGTGGCTCAAACTTGTAGTGCCAGCTACTTGGGAGGCTGAGGAAAGAGGATCGTTTGACCCAGAAGTTTGAGGCTGCTGGTAAGCTGTGATCATCCCACTGCACTCCAGCCTGGACGACAGAGCAAGACATCATCTCTAAAAATTAATTAAAATTAAACATTTTTAAAAAGGATATTTGCTGTAGGTTTTGGGCAGATAACACTTTATCAGGTTAAAAAAGGTCCTTTCTACTCCTACTTTGCCAAAAGTATTCTGGCTTTTTAGTTGGATATTGCAGTTTGTATCAAATGCATTTTCTGCATCTATTGAGATGATCTTATTTTTTCCTCTTTAATGTTTGAGATTAATCACATTAATACCTTTGTTAAATTAGCCTTGCATCCCTGGGACAAACTCAACTTGTTATCTTCTGTGTATGTCTCAGAGTGCAGTTTGCAAGTATTTTGCTTAGGGTTTTTGCAACAATATTCATGGGTGAGATGGCCTGTGATTGGCCTTTCTTGTACTGTCTTGCTCTTTGAGATTAAAATAGCCTCATAGAAGCATCAAGAACATTTCACCCACTTTCAGTGAGGAAATCTGCCAAAATTAAAATTCTTTAGACCTAGTATTTTCTTGGTAAAATTTTCAATTACTTTTTAACTTAAGTTACACATCTATTCAGGCTTTCCGTTTCTTCCTGAATCAGAATGTTAGTAAGTTATACTTTTTAGAAGTTTGCCAATTTTGTTTTCAAAGTTATTGGCATATTTTATCTGATAAATTTCTGAATCTATAGTTCTATCTTTTTAATTCCTAATGCTACTTGGTTCCTTCTCTTTTATGGATTAATCTCATCTGTCTTTTGGTGTTAAGCTTCCCTTTTCTATCATTGTTCTCTAACTCACTAATATCTGCAGTTAATCCTTTTGTAAATTAACTTTCCTTGAATTATCCTAATTTGAATGTGCCATCTGCCTCTACTGGTGACCCTGGATGATGAAAGCTGTATATCCCCAATGCTCTTTTGTTTGAAGGTCTCCTCTGTCTTATTCAAACATAACATTTCCTTTGGTACCTAGCTCCTTTGTATATCTTTTCCATTATTTCACTGTTGACCTTTTCACATCTTCAGGCTTCAGGCATGTCTCCTGAAAACATCAAGTTGACAGTTTTAGGTTAAGGAGTGGAGGTAGAATTCAAGCTAGCCATCTTTCCTTGTTTTCTCCTAGCCAGCAAGCTTAGTCAGTTTGTGCATACTATGGTTTCATATCTATTTAGATTGCTTCACCATGTTACTTTGCGCTACTTGCTCTGTTTTTCCTTCTTTCACCCTCTATCCCTTTTTTGTTTCCCGATTCCATTTTTCCCTTCTACTGATCTGTAAATTATAAACTCTTCTTTTTTTAAGACACATCCTTATATTTATTATGCATAATCCAGATTATTTCTAGCCACTTCTAAGGCTAACCACCTTCACCACTGTTGCTGAAAGGCAGTTTTGCTGAATTCACAATTCTAAGTCAATTGTCATTTTCTCTAAGTACTTTGATGATGTAACATAATTATTTCTTGAATCCATTACTGATATGCCTTGGGGTTCCTCTATCTCTGAATTACTATCTTTCATCTGTTCTGGATAATTCTCAGAAATTTTCTTTTTAAATTTTCCTCACTTCATCTTTTTTTTTTTTTATTTTGATCTCACATATTAGAGGAACAAAAGGGAACAGACTTACTCAAGAAATAGCTAACCTGAATGTATCTGTTAAAGAAACTGAATTTGCAGTTCAAAACCTTCCAACAAAGTAAAATTTGGAAGCAGATGGTGTCATTAGTCATTTCTTAATTTCACTAAATATTCAAACAATATTTAAGAAAAAATACTTGTATTTTATCGTCTCTTCCAAAAGAGAGAATACTTTCTAACTCATTTTATTAGGCCAAAATTGCCTTAATACCAAAACCAGACAAAGACCAAATCTCTCAGAAACAGTGACATAAAAATCCTCAATATTAATAAACCAAATCTACCACTATGTAAAAGAGAATCGATTGTGACCAAGTGAGGCTCACATCAGGAATGTAAGGATGATTCAATATCTGAAAATTAATCAGTGTAATTCACCACATTAACAGTCTAAATAAGACAAAACATGATTATTTTATTGGGTACAGTGAAGCATCTGACAAAATCCAGCACCCATTCATGATAAAAACTCAGCAAACTAGGAACAAGAGCACCTCCTTAAGCTAGAGGTTGTCTATTAAAATACCTATAGCTAACAACACACTAAATGGTGGATGTCTGCTCTTATAACTCCTATTCAGTAAGATACTGGTATTCCCAGCCAGTGAAATATGAAAAGAAAAAGAAAGATCAAAAAGGAAAAATATCTTTATTCACAGATGACATGATTATGTAGAAAATTCCCAGGAATCTATTAAAAAAAGGTTTAGCAAGGTTGAAATATACAAAAGTTAATCATATTCCTATAACCAGCAATAAACTATTTCAATTTGAAATTTTAAAATAATTTTCAATAGCATAAGAAAATGAGGTACTTAAGTATAAATCTAATAAAATATGTGTAGGACATGTTCATCAAAGCCTGCAAAACAGTGACAAAAGAAATCAGAAAAATTATAAATAAATGGAAATCTTTATTAAAATGTCAATTATCCCCCATTTGATCTATAGATTCAATACAATTTTGATTAAAATCTGTGCAAGCTTTTGTGTAGATATTGACAAGCTGATTCTTAATTTATAAGAAAGCCAGGCATGGTGGCTCACACCTCTAATCATAACACTTTGGGAGGCCAAGGCAGGAGGATTGCTTGAGGAGTTCAACAGCAGCCTGGGCAACATAGTAGGACCCCATGTCTAAAGTTAATTAAATAAATAAGTAAATAAAAATTAATAAGACAAATTTTATATGAAAGGCAAAACAACTAAAAGAGCCAAAAATCAATTCTGAAAAAGAACAAAGCTGAAGAACTCACACTACCAATTTCAGTGTCACATTAAGGAGGGGAAAACTGGCTAGCCATATGCAGAAAACAGAAACTGGCCGCCTTTCTGATACCTTACTCAAAAATTAACTCAAGATAGATTAAAGACTTAAAATGTAAAACCTAAAACCATTAAAACTCTAGAAGAAAACCTAGGCAACACCATTCAGGACATAGGCATTAGCAAAGACTTCATGACTAAAACATCAAAAGCAATTGCAACAAAAGCTAAAACTGACAAACAAAATCTAATTAAACTAAAGAGTTTCTGCAGAGCAAAAGAAACTAGCTTCAGAGTGAACAGGCAACCTACAGAATGGGAGAAAATGTTTCCAATCTACCCATCTGATAAAGGTCTAATATCCAGAATCTACAAGGAATTTAAACAAATTTACGAGAAAAAAACAACCCCATCAAAAAGTGGGCAAAGGATATGAACAGACACTTCTCAAAAGAAGACATTTATGCAGCCAACAAACACATGAAAAAAAGCCTATCATCACTGGTCATTAGAGAAATGCAAATCAAACCAAAATGAGATGTCATCTCACACCAGTCAGAATAGTGACTATTAAAAAATCAGGAAACAATAGATGCTGGTGAGGCTGTGGTGAAACAGGAATGCTTTTACACTGCTGGTAAGAGTATAAATTAGTTCAACCATTGTGGAAGACAGTGTGGCGATTCCTCGAGGATCTAGACCCAGAAATATCATTTGATACAGCAATCCCATTACTGGGTATATAACCGAAGGATTATAAATCATTCTACTATAAAGACACATGCAAACATATGCTTATTGCAGCACGATTTACAATAGCAAGACTTGGAACCAACCCAAATTACCATCAATGATAGACTAGATAAAGAAAATGTGGCACATACAGACCATGGAATACTATGCAGCCATAAAAAAGAATGAGATCATATCGTTTGCAGGGGCATGGATGAAGCTGGAAGCCATCATTCTCAGCAAACTAACATAGGAACAGAAAATTAAAAAACACCACACATTCTCACTCCTAAGTGGGAGTTGAACAATGAGAACACATGGACACAGGAAGGAGAACATCATACACCAGGGCCTGTCCAAGTGGAGGGAGACCATTAGGACAAATAACTAATGCATGCAGGGCTTAAAGCCTAGATGACAAGTTGATAGGTGCAGCAAACCGCCATGACACATGAATACCTACGTAACAAACCTGCACATTCTGCACATGTATCCCAGAACTTAAATTAAAAAAAAAAAGGAAAAGCTAAACCTATTTAATTAATGTAACAGAGCCCACCAATACTCACAAAAAGTCAACTATTTTTTAAACAGCTTTAAGTATAATTTACATACAATAAAATTCACTTCAGTGTACTATGCAATGACTGTTTGTAAATTTAGTATTGTACAACCACCACCACCATCGAGCTGCAGAACATTTCCCTCACTCCAAAAAGGTGCTTTATATGCCATTTGCAGTCAGTCCTCATTCCCATGCCTAGGCAACCACTAATCTACTTTGTTTCTATAGATTTGCCAGCTCATCTTTGACAAAGGTGTAAAGGCAATTCAAAAAAACAGGACAGTCTTTTCAAGAAATGGTGCTCTATCAACTGGATATCCCTATGCAAAAATAAATTTTCACATATACCTTACACCACATAAAACAGTTCAAAATGTAAAACCTGAAGACCTAAATGTAAAACATAAAAGTTGGAAAAAAAGAAAGAAAAGAGGAGAGGAGGGGAGGGGAGGGGGTGAGGCTGTATAACCTTGGGTTTGGTGATGAATTTTTAGGTAAGAGCATCAAAAGCACAACCCAGGCTTGACGTGCTGGCTCACGCCTGTAATCCCAGCACTTTGGGAGGCCAAGCCAGGCAGCTCGCTTAAGCTCAGGAGTTTGAGACCAGCCTGGGCAACATTGTGAAACCCTGTCTCTACTAAAAATACAATAAATTAGCCAGGCATGGCAGCATGCACCTGTGGTCCCAGGTACTTCGGAGGCTGAGGTGGGAGGATCACTTGAGCTTGGGAGGCTGAGGTGGGAGGATCACTTGAGCCTGGGAGGTGGAGGTTTCAATGACCTGAGATTATGCCACTGCACTCCAGCCAGGGTGATAGAGTAAGTCCCTGTCAGAAACAAACAAACAACAACAACAACAAAAAATAAAAAACAATCTATTAAGTAAAAAGAAAGAAGAAACTGGGCCAGGAGTGGTGCTCAGCTCAGAACTGTAATCCCAGAATTTTGGGAGGCTGAGGAGGGCAGATCACTTGAGGCCAGGAACTCAAGACCAGCCTGGACAACATGGTGAAATCTCATCTGTAGTAAAAATACAAAAATTAGCTAGGCATGGTGGTACACAGCTGTAGTCATCCCACCTACTAGGGAGGCTGAGGCATGAGAATTGCTTGAACCCAGGAAGCAGAGGTTGCAGTGAGCCGAAATCGCACCATGGCACCCCAGCCTGAGCAACAGAGGGCGACACTGTCTCAAACAAAAAAAAAAGAAAGAAAGAAAAGAAAAACTGGATTTTACCAAAATTAAGAACATTTGTTCTTAAAACACTATTAAAAGAATAAAAAGCCTGACTGGCAGAAAATATTTGCAAAACACGTATTTAATAAATAACCTGTATTCAGAATATATACTGAATTCTTACATGTCAACTACAACACAAACCACCCGATTTTTGAGATACAGGCAAATAATATGAATGCACGATTCACCAAAGAAGATATATGGATAGCAAATAAGATGCTCAACATCATTTTCCACTATGAAAATGAACATTTCAACTACACAATGAGACACCACTACAACAGAAAACTCTCATTCATTGCTAGTGGGAATGCAAAATGACAGACACTTCAAAAGACAGCTTGGCAGTTTCTCATGAAGTTAAATACACATTTACTAAATGACTAAACAATCCCACTCCTAGGTATTTACCAAGCAAAGCAAATTGTATTAAAACCAGTAATGAATGTTAAATGGCATTTTGCTGTATCCATACAATACTCAGCAAGAAAAAGTAAAAGTTATTGATTCACATAACATTGATGAATTTAAAATACATTTTACTAGGAAAGACAGGCCAGCCCAAAGGCTACAAATGGAATGATTTCACCATTTATATGACATCCTGGAAAAATAAAAATTATAGAAATGGAAAACAGATACGTGGTTCCAGGATTGGGGTAGACCAGCAGTGGTTGAATACAAAGAGGAATTTTTAGGGTGATAAAATTGTTCTGTATCATACTGGGGTGGTAAACACATTTGACAAAGCCCACACAGAGTGAATTTTACTTTATGAGTAAACAAAATCAACTAGAATGTCAGGAATTTATGAACCCAGGAGGCAGAGGTTGTCAGGGCTTTATGACATCCTAGTGGATTTCAAGTAAGCAAGGAGATAAGGCTAGAATGAATCCTAGGGTGCTGGATTACAGTATTGGAAGCGTTTAACACTGTTTAATCAAAACACTGCACACCAGGTCCTCAAATAACATCATTTCCTTCAATGTTGTTTCATCATAATGTTGATTTTTGTTATATGTCATTTCACTTGAAGTCACAAATGGCAAGAACTTATTGGTAGTGTTCAGAATTTACTGTATTGTCAATATAATCTCATATTTAATATATATACAAATAGATCTAAAAATAGATAACTATGTACTGGCTAGTATACATACTTATATCCCGTAGCTCAGCTGAGAAGACCTAGAAGCAGTGACATTCCAATAGCCACAAGCAAACTCAACAACCAGATCTTGGTTTCTAAATACCATTGTCCAATAAAAGGAACCAAGGCTCCTTGGAGAAATGGCTGACTCTAAAGCTGGGATCAGACAATACTTGCAGTGCCACAAAGTAAGAATATTGTCTTTCAAAACAGATGAGGACACGTCAAAAGGATTTAGAAGCCAACCCCAAAGAGCTCGCAATGGTCAAAGCTGAAATAATGTGCATAACAAAACAAATAACAAGACTGGACTTTAACCCAAAAGACAAAACAGCCATAAGCCCATATAAATAAATGATCAAACAAATAAATGACAAATTTTTAAAAAGGGCTCTAAATATGTATAGATACTCCCTCCTTCACAAAAAAAGAGATACATTTCTCTCCCGAGTATGGGCTTGACATAGTGACTCCTTGAAAAAAGAAATAGAGTATAAAAAGGGGAAAAATAGTATCCTACAGTGGAAAATCCTAGCAAACACCATCTTACCCAATAAAGGAACATCACCAACGATACATACTGACATCATGTACCCTATATGTTGTACTGGTGGGAAGGTCACATCACCTTTGTAGTACCCTTTCTGATAAAACACATCCTCAATCTAATTATGAGGAAACATCAGACAAACCTACATTGAAGGAATTCTTACAAAATAACTGACTGGCACTCTAAATTTTAGTGTCAAGGTCGCGAAAGACTGAAAATCTGTTACATACTGGAAGAGACTAATGAGGCACTGATGAGTAAATACATGCAATGTGGTATCCTGGACTGGATCTTGACAACAAAAAGACACTAGTAGGAAAACTGGTAAAAGCCAAATAAAGTATGCAGTTTAGAAAATACTACTGTACCAATGTTAACTGCTGAGGTTTGACCCTGCCATAGTTTACAGAAGGTGTCAACATTAGGGAAGCTCAGTGAAGGGTACAGAGAACATCTGACTACCTTTGTCACTTTGTGTAAATCTGAAATTACTATAAAATAATCAAGTTTTTGTGTTTTTTTTTTTTTTAAGTACAGGAAAGCCACAGCACCAAAACCATGGTTGTTTTTAAAATTAAGAAAGGAACTTTCATAAGATTAAACACATTTTCATAGTAACTTGATCAACACCACAGTTTATTTGTAAACATGTTATATGTGTCAATAATCAAATTGACAATACTTTATACATTTCATCGTATAATATTAACATCCTAACAGAAAACGATCCACTGTACTTAGTTACAGTTTGGTATTTTAAAATCCTTAAATACAAATTGTATTTGAAACACTGAACACAAATAAGAAACATGAACGGCAGAGAAAACTGAACACATCAAGTAAAAGAAACCAATATTCCGCCACCCCCAAAATATATATAAAATCATCTGATTACACAATTTAAAAAAGAAATAAAGAAAATCAGATGATCATATTTTTTGATGATATAAAGCTGCATTTCTTCCAACCTATTTTAGAGGTGAAATTGTATCACACTGAATTCTATATCTTTTTTGATATTTGTTCTTTTTTTCCTCTTGGTTTCTAAAGAATGTTTGCCAGGGTTCAAATTACATTAAGGAAGTGGGGAAAGAAAGGAAGGAATGTGGCAAAAAGCCAAATGAAATAAACTATTTGCAAAATAATTGAATACAAATTTTTCATGAATCTTCTTTGGCAAATAATAAAGTCTGCATTTTAAATTTACCGTTTTGTTGAAATGGATCAATACTTGTAAGATTTAAGAGATTACATGAGTTAATGTATAAATAAAACAAAGTCAAATTCACAAAGCTAAGCGAAAACATCAGCTTTTCACATTTTTCTAAAAGCTCTAAAAACGCAGACTCTCCCTCCTTAAGAGTACAAGAGGCCTTCATTCGGAATCAGATGATTTCTCTTGCCTCATTCAACACAAGAAACCAGAAATGACCCCATGGTTTTTCAATACATTCCCTAAAATTCATGATCACTATTAGGTTACATTTCTTCCTTCCTTATCTCCCAAAGGAAATATAGCAGCAAATCACTCCCATATTTTAAGCTTTAAATTCACCAACAACTGGGTTCACTGCCAACAACTACAAAGAGTCAATTATTTATTAGTGTACGTGTCATTACAGTTGGTTTAGATGGTTAATACAGGAATAAAATAACTACAGTTCATTCAAACAAAGCAAATTAAAATGAGATTAAAGAGCCCTAATCAAAAAAAAAAAAAAATACAACCTTCAGCTGAGAAACTATAAAAGTTACATACCTAATAGCACTAGGAATGTACAGTATCAATTATTGGAAAAATAAGTGAGTGATTCACAGTCATAAGAAATTATTTAATATTAGTATGTATTTTTTCTTTTATAGACAAACATAACATACATATGGTTTCTACCTTCTATAAGACACAGTAGAAAACTAACCATTACTGCATTTACCCCAAACACAGCACTGACTGTGCCACAGATAACATGGTCCAAAATATTCAATTCTATAGATAGGCCAAGGTATTGAAAGCATGGTTAAGTTTTAGGAAAGGCATATATTTCCAGAAGTAAGTATGTTAAATAAACAAATATCTATAAATAACAAAAAGTTATCAGCAAAAAGTTTAGGTTATAACATTCCCGAACTTTCTAACATTTTAAGTGTTTTAGATACATGTTGTCTGACCAGTTAGTTTGGTTACAGTTTTAAACTAACAAATCATTACCCTGTAAGAGGAGCTAAACTATAACACTGCACAAACTTCCCAAGGAAGGTAACTTGAAAAGTCTAAAAAGTGATTTCAATTATTCTAATTAACATTTGCGATACTAAAAGAATCAATGACTCAGGGAACACTTTGAAATAATTCAACTTTTCTTCATCATTTTCTAAAAAAGTATTCACATAAATTTAAGATCCAGATTGCTTAAGAGTATGTCTTCAAAGTAGGTTTATCACTACAGGATTTTGATCCAAAGACATAGCCTTAATGCTTCTAAAATGTAATTCTAACCTAAAATCACAATCCTTGGTTTGAAAACATCAAAGCTAAGAAACAAAAAAATCAGGGTGAAAATGTGCAGCAGCTATAGCAACAAGAGTGGAAAATAAATTCTATTTTTTCCATAAAGACTCTATGAAAATATAAAGCCCAAAATCAGTGACAACAGAAGTCCACATATAAATGGTGTTTAAAAATAGAAAGTTTTCTAAAGCTTTTCATGAGATGTTAATGAACAGTTATAATCTGAGTTAAGACCTTATAAATCAAGGTTAAGTTATACATAACTATGCTGATTTACAAACCTTCTACAATGTCCAACTGATATACATAATTTACAGACACCCATAGGAATTCATAATGCCCTATCATATCACTTCTCAATACTGGATGTTTATTGTTTTGTAGTTTTACTACTTTAAGTTCCAAGAAGCCTTTTCAGAAGAAGAGTTCCATCTCTTCCCTTGATCCCCCAAAGTATAGGTAACAAAATATAAAATTAAACAAGATTTATGTCTGATAAACTAACATATAAAATTACCATTGCAATTTTTATAGTGACTGCTTATAAACATAACAGTCATCATAAAGCCTATGAATTATATACTTAGTTTTATAAAAGAAATACAGATTGCCTCAAGGTAAAAAATACAGTGCTGGCTGCTAAAAAGAACTTTGTTGCAATAAGATGTGCAATAATGAGCAAAACTTCAGAAAACATGAATATGTTCCCCAAACTTTTAATATTAGTTAAGCAAGAATTGCACTGCAGCAGCAGGATGCTTTCTAGTGGCTGACACTATAAAGCTAACGTTAAGAAAGAAAAAAGGCAGAACATGTGAGCAACAAATGGTGTAACCAAATTATTGCAAATGGAGATTAGCAATAAGAAGTGAGGAAGGTGACCGTCCACTCCATTCTGATAAGATGCCATCTTTAAATATTAAGTTTTTTGCAGGAAGTGGAACACCCATGTCAGCATATGATGACTGTGAAAGCAAACTTGAAAAACTGGGCTCCGTGTGAATATCCAATGTTGAAGCACCTTCCTAAAAGATCAAGAAACAAGAAAAATGGTATTTGATACTTTACCAAAACCACTTAATATAACTCATGAGAAACAGAGAACTTGATCACCTGAGAAGTGTTTATGGACTGCAAAGCACTACAGGAGATGCAAGGATCTACACTGTGAGCGCAAAACAATCATGACAGGTATTAATATATTTAAAAATGACTAATAAGGCCAAATGGTAATACGTCCTTTTAAATAAATAGACATAAGAGGCTATGAGACTGTGGGAAAAGCAAAAGTTCATTTTTAGAAGACTTAACCTACCTCAAAGTATTACCTAACAGGAGAAAAATCTCCAAAAAAAAAAAAAAAATCCTTACAAAGCCCAGGTGCGGTGACTCATGCCTGTAATCCTGGCACTTTGGGAGGCTAAGGCAGTCAGGAGTTCAGACCACCCTGGCCAACATGGTGAAACCCCTTCCTACTAAAAATACAAAAAAATTAGCTGGGCGTGATGGCACATGCCAGTGATACCAGTTACTCGGGAGGCTGAGGCAGGAGAATGGCTTAAACTCAGAAGGTAAAGGTTGCAGTGAGCCAAGATTGTGCCACTGCACACTCCAGCCAGGGTGACACAGCCAGACTCCATCTCAGAAAAAAAAAAAAAAAATCCTTACAAAACACTGAGCACCAGAAAGTACCAGAATAACCCATCTACTCCAGGCTTCTCAGATGCATATATTCCACATAGACCTATCCCCAGGACTCCAGGCTCAAACATCCACCTATCTGACAGTTCGTTTCAGATGCTTCCCCATGCATTCTATACTCAGCATGCCCATCATTGAACTCTCAAATTTTCCCTCACCTCTTCCTCCCAGTCTTCTCTATTCCACACATCCAGCTAATCAAGAAATATAAAAATTATTCACGATCTCTCTCCTCCCAGCCCTAATCCTTTCCTCACTTTTAATTCATCATCAAGTTTTATCAACCTATCTCCAAAATAATCCCAAATTAGTTTATTAATTCACTATGGCCAAGGCCTTCACTGCCACAACAGGACTGACAGAATTTTGAAACTTCTCCATTTATTGAGTCCTTATAACATTTCCATTTTTGCCTATTTTTATAAAATAGTCCACTGGAAATAACATACCTCCCGTCCAAAAGTCTTCAATCATTTCTCTTTGCACTGAGCATAAAACATACGCCAGAAGGCCCTGTGCACTGTGCCCCTGCCCTCTTCAACCTCACCTCTTGCTTCTACCCCTTTCATGAGGTTTCTGCCACACTGGCCTTCATCTGTTTCTCCGTTCATTGGACATTTCCCAGACACAGGACGTACAGACCTAAGCTTTGCCAAAATATTCTTTTCCAACTTTTTGGCTTCAGCTTATATATTATCTTGCATCTAATGAAATTAGGTCTACCTGCGGATTTCATCATAGTTTGGCTCCTTCAAGGTACTTATTAAAATCAGTTAGAACTTACGTATCTTAATATTTATCTGATTATTGTCTCCCACAACACTGTAAGTTCCATTAGTGTCTTACGCAGCACTGTTTCCACAGCACTCAGCAAAGAGTCTGGCATAGGTCAGGGTCAAGTATTACCAACTGAATGAATGAAATAAAACTTCAAAATATTGATTTTATAATGTTGGATTAGATATTCTCAACAGAAATATTCCATTCTAAAAGTTTATCTATAAATCAAGTCTAGAATATTCTTTCTTTCCTTGGGGATGCGGGACAGTGGGGGACAAAAAGTCCAGAGCACTGGCCTTTGCTGCCACAACAGACAGCCCATCCTGGCAGCGGAGAATTGCTTTAGTTATTGGAAAGGGCACTATAACCAAAAACTGGCACCTGGCATAGTACACAGCCCATAACAGACACTGAACACGTTTCTGTTGAATAAAGCACTGGCACAGAGCAGAAATCAAGCTTTGCTCTCCGAAGACCTGGCCAGTGAAATGTGCAAGTCAATTAACTTCTTGAATCTCAATGTCTTCATTTATAAATGAATGTATACAATGAAATTAATGTTTATTTCATATCTTGCTACTGTGATGACTCAAAAACAAACACGGAAGTGTTGTGCATACTTAAAGCTCTGTACAAGTACCATTTGTACTTTTTGGTTTTTGTTACCTGGAATGAGTGAACAAAGTTAAGGACTTGCAGAGACAGTTTTCTACTGGAATGTAAGAGGTTTTGAAGGCTGGAAGAAAAGGGCAAGAAAAAGTTTAAAACAAACATAATGGCAAGAATGAGTTTCTCATAAGAGTTTAATTTTAGCAATTTAAATGCATCTATACATCCTGGTCAATCACAAAACATTTTAAAAACAATTTCAATGTTTTTCATCAATGAAATTTTTGCTTGTTTTAGTAACAAGGAGTAGTCATGCATTAAAAGTCCATTTTGAAATAAACATATTGCATAACTAAAATCAAAGTTATTATTTTAAAAAGATTCGACTATTAGTAAACATAAATGTTAAATGAAAGAAAACTTTTCAAAGGAAGATTTAGGCACTATGAGGAATGACAACTATGACACAACCTTCAAATAGCCAACGTAATTGCAAAAGACAACCTGGTGACAGATTTAACACACACCAACCCACCTAAATATTTTTCAAATATGCTAAATCAGTAAAAATTACAGTGGCAATCTTTAAAGTTCTACTATTGTATTTCCATTTTTTATTCATGTATATTATTTTGTTTTCAGAGATTGTCAACTAAGTAATCTTCATTTTTTGATAAAAGCTATACTAAGCCATTTAAATGAATTACTGTCCAACTTCATTTTCTGAAATAAGGAAGTCAAGAAGATCTTGACTTGTGGATTTCACCCCTCCAAGCCACCTATTGTGACAATTAGATTCAATTATGTTCTTTCCTGCTAACCTAGTTTGTCTCAGAACCTTTACAACCATTGCCTCTTAGCAGCTACTCCCAATGGATCAGAGCTGGCATATAAGATAAAACCCACATGTCATCTCTAAGGAGAAATATACACTCATTTTAGAAAATGTAGAACGTGAAGAGTATTTTGGAAAGTAACCATAATTCCACCACAAAAACCAATCACTATTAACAGAATGTAACATGAGTGTGTGTATGTTAGGAGTGAGAGAAATGCAGAGAAATTTTCTGTGGACATATATTTTTTAAAAACTAGGTTCATATTCCATATCAGCATGCCCATTTACCACACCCTCACCTCACCTAGACTACTTTTTATTTTATTTATTTTTTTTTCTCTACACATTCAGAGAAACTTCTCTAGTAACGAACTATAGAAATGATCCCTAAATAAATATAATCAAAACATGTGCCCAAAATGTCTGCCTGTGACTAATATCTGATCTAGTGAAACTTAATTTTGAAAAATACAGCAAAACCCTTAAACTAGCAATCTCTATTCAATCAAAAAGCATACACAGAGCAATTACTGTGTTCATGTGTGGAATAAAAGAAAGATACAGAAACTAATCACTGGCAGCTTAAAAATCGAGTAGATGAAAATATGACAATGAATATAAACCCTCACCTCTCTTTTCTGCAAAGGCCATGTGTAGCAATTTTCCTGCAGACTTTCCGGTTTAATTCAGAACTGAACAGTGGAATTCCAAAGCACAGCTCAAGAGGAACCCAATCTGCTTCTGTTGTGGCACCTAAGAAAAGATTTATAAACTTATTTTTTTTTATCATATATAGCTACTTATATTATATAACTGACAAGGGTTTCTTAACCTGAGGTTCATAAATTCTTCCTGCCCCAGTGATATCCACCAATAGGCTTGGCAGGGGAGGAAGAAATTGAAGGGGCCAGTTAAGCTCTAAACAGGATAGACATCTTTTGGGTAAAAACATGAGTCTGAGAAGGTACACAGCTTTTATCCAATGTTCAAAGTAGTCATTTGCCCAGAAAAACAGTCATGCAAGACATCTGTAAGATGAGAGAATGAATCAAAACATTTTCCACAGGAATAAGGTTATTAATAAGTTATTTTCAAGTTATAATTTTATAATACTTGAATTATTATTCTAAGTATGTAAAAATGCTTCCTAGAAAAGTCTTATTTAAAAGTCTATCATAAATAATAAGAACAGACAAATGGCATGCAAATGACTTAACATAAAACTTAAACCTCAAAAATTAGTCTAATAAAATTGCAAAAAGTTTTAACACCATACCAGAGGTTTGCTTTGCTGCTGAATCTATAGTTGCTTCCTCAATGACCATTTCAAATGACTCTGTACTCCCATTTACATCTGAGCCAGAAGCCAAATCAGGTTCTCCTTATAATTAAAGGGCATACACAATATTAGGATTCTAGCAGTTAGCAGAAGCTGCCAATCAATCAGTCCTAACATGGAAAGGACTTCAGACAATAGTAATGACCATGGAAAGAAAACGCATAATCCTTGGCTTAAGAAGTGGTTCTAAACAGGGGAGCAATTTTGATCCCCAAAAGACATGAATGAAGACAGAGATGCTATTCATATCTGTGAATGGTAAACAACCGACCATGCACAGGGCAATCCTCCACAAAAAAAAATTATCCAACTCAAACTGCACACAGTGCTGAGGCTGAGGAACCTTAGCCTAAAGAAACCAAAATTCAAAAAGAAGGACACAAGTTTAGACTTTCACACAGGTCATTCCGAAGCCATTTGTACCCCTGTGGAAGTATATAGTCTGTTACGTTATTACTCTTGAAAGTTCTTTACTGTGCTGAAAGTTCTTATCTTTCAGCACAGAAGATCTTCCAAGCTCCCTCAGATCTTATCTACTTCTCTATTCTCATCTTCTACTATTGTCCAACAAATCCTTTCTTTTGGCCATAATGAGCTACTGTTTCCTAATTCCCTCTGCCTGAAAGGCTGCCACCTTCCAAAAACACATTATTTTTTGTCTACCTAACTCTTCAATTTTCAAAACTCAAACTTCACCTTCTGTAAGAGGCCTTCTCTGTGCTATGTTATCACTTTATGCACACCACATCATACTCAGTAACACCACACTTTGTACTGATTTACTTGTCTCCTCTCTAGGGCTTTAATCCTTGGAACAACATTGTCTTTCTTATTTCTTTTTTTTGTGGATACAGGGTCTTGCTATGTTGTCCAGGCTGGTTTCAAACTCCTAGCCTCAAGCAGTCCTTTTGCCTTGGCCTCCCAGAGGACTGGGATTACAAGCGTGAGCCACCGTGCATGGCCTGGTCTTATTAATTTAAGTAGCTCCAGCACTTAAGCAGGTATTCCATAAATGTTTGTGGAATGAATGACATAAAAAAGGACAGCTATAGTAGACATGCTTTGAAATGACTGCCTAAGTCATAGCCCTCTTCTCTAGAAAATGCCCTTGCAATATTTGGCAATCAACTATTTGGCCAAAGACACATGAGATAGGACTAAGTACCTATTTCAACAGGAGCTAATCGGATGAAATTAATCACATTTTCTCAGAATTTCAAACTAAGAGGCTAATGGAATACTGTCACTCAATGGCAGACAATGAAAGGTCTCCCGAATCAATGGACAAGAACTGCACCACGGCAACCCAAATCACATATATGCCAATATTATGCCGGAGCAGAAATAATAAGTAAGCATGAGAAGGTGATTTGAAAATGAATTTTCAGATTTTAAAAAAAGGTGGTATCTAAGGAAAATTAGCTGTTGCCAATATGTAAGACAGATTGGAGACAGAAAGAAGAGGCCAGAAAGGCATCAGGGAATGGTTGCAACAGCACATGTTTAAGGTTTAAAGATCAAAACCCAGACCAGAAGAGCAGTCACAGAGAATTTAAAATGAAGAGAAAGGGAAAGAAATGGACCTGAGAGACGTATCTAAAGCCTAATTCACAGAACTTGGAAACTAATTGAACATAGTGGAAAAGAGAAAGAATGAGACAAAGATAAGATTTTAGATCTAGATAATTAAGATGGTGCCTTTTGGCAGAAATGGTGCCTTTTGACAGAAGAAGCTGAAAGGGAAAAACTATTAAGTCAATTTTGGTACCACTTGTACAGAGACTTGAGTTTTGAAACCATCACCCTATAAAGCTAACTTAATGAAAAAAGCCTTATAAACACAGATATGATAGTAAAGCACCAAAAGCATTCTGTACCCCAATCCTATTTTCTTCATTTGAACAACTGATATTTGTCTAAATGATGTTCCAAAATATTTCCTCGTGCTTCAGTGAAAGAATATTGAGAATTCAACAATTCAGCATCCCCACAAAGGTCTGCTGTTTTTCATGTATTAACATTCTGTTAAACTCAAAACCAATTATCTTAGTTCAAAGAATTCAACTATTGGCTAACCTCTCTCATCAGAAGCATCACTGAGTTTTCTATTTGCAAGCTGGCTCGAAGCATTCAACATAGTGACATATCCACAGAAATGCTTTAAGTCCACTTTGTTCCTTAATATCTGGAATGCTTTATGAACACCCATATTGACACGAGTGAACTCTAAGAACAGAATTGACATCACATTAGTGAAGAATTTCAAAACAACACAATGCCAACAACTTAAACATACTTTTCTTTAAGAACTCTTAGAACTACTTTTATACTTTAATAAATCATGATTGATTCCAATAAAGAAATATCTAAAGTTGTTATTCTTGTTGAAACTAAAGCTAACAATGCACTTGAAATCACATGCCTAAATTATTTATTTCTTAACTCAAGTTCTCATAAATATGTGAACTCATAAAAGAGAAAAATGCTCTATATTTAAATATAAAGATATCTATTTTTATAATATACACAATCATCCCCCAAGGCAAAGAATCTACTAAGCAGTTCTTGAGATTTTATAAATTTTAATATCCTGTTGTCACTGCCTGCATCTCCAGATAAATGGTTATTTTTTTCCTCAGGCTTTATAACGTATTAGACAGTTCTATGAATTATAAAAAAGGAGAAACAGAGAAAAGTCTTCCATCTAGGCAGATATCTACCTACTCTCTTCATTCCCAAGACAGACTAGCAGTCTTTCAAAAATCCTAAATGGGTCTTACTCCATCAGATCTTTGTGGATGGCAAAGCACATGACAAAAAACTACCTTTTGCCAATACTCTTTAATAGCATAATATGAACCTAGAACTTAACATTTTTAAGAATTCATTTCCTGCCATGTTTTCCACCAAACTGTTGACATAAGTAATAATTAAAAAAAAAAAGTCAATAGGAACAATTCAAAAGGTACCTCCTTGTAGTTCTGTTTCATCAAACGGAAATGGTACATGGACAGTTTCTCCTACACCATGGAGACCATGCCCCTAAAAATAAAGAAACAAAAGTGAAAAGGTATACAAGAAACCTCATTCCCAATCATTGATATTGTCACATAATGGTATATTCCATATTAATACCTCATCAAAGCGCTTTCAACAATTTTCTATTTTTCTACAGCAAGCAGTGACAATCTTATGTGCATAATAACCTGTAAGGCAATGTTTCTCAAATTGAATGTATAGGCCAATGCAAAAAAAAAAAAAGAGGCTAATTTAACAGGTAAATCAGGTGTTAGCCAAGTGAAGAATGAGGCCAAGTTTATTCACACAAAGGTTAACTACAGTTCTGAGAGGGAAAGGTGGAGGAAGAATCCCCATATTCACATAGCACACCACGGACTAAGAATGCAAAACTCAAAAACCTGCCCTGAAATGAAATATACTCAAAATTACTTGCTACAATATTATAATTACATATAATTGGAAACAACCAAAATGTTCACCAATAGGTGACTGGTTAAGTAAATTAGGAGACATATCTTCAATGGAGGGGCATAAATGAAAGAAAACTATGACTTGCAATGGAAAGATCTCCAATTGCTAAATGGAAAAGGTAGGGGGCACATCTGTGTGCAAGTACTTGCATATGCATAAAGATACTCCGGAAGGATATAGTAGAAACGAACAGATGAAATCTGATTTGGAAGAAAGATGGGGAGTGGAAACATGATAGACAGGGTTAGCAAGGGACTGATACTTTTCTCTATATACTTTTTTTTTAGGCAGAGTTTCACTCTGTCACTGAGGCTGGAGTGCAATGGTGCGATTTTGGCTCACTGCAACCTCCAACTCCGGGGTTCAAGCAATTCTCCTGCCTCCGCCTCCCAAGTAGCTGATATTACAGGCACCTGCCACCACACCTGGCTAATTTTTTTTGTATTTTTTAGTAAAGACAGGGTTTCACCATGTTGGCCAGGCTGGTCTCGAACTCCTGACACCTCAGGTGATCCACCTGCCTCAGCCTCCCAAAGTGCTGAGATTACAGGCGTGAGCCACTGCGCCCACCTTTTAATAACATTTTATTTTTGAATCATGTGAATGTACTATTAATTCAAAGATTAAATTAAAAAAATATGAGTCTACCCACCTCACTCTCACATTATAAAAGATAATTCAGTTTCATCTATCACATTCAATTAATATTGTTCATTTGAGTTTTGTTTTAAAGCTTTGCTTATATTTAATTCCAAAATTTGATTTGAATTTGTAGTTGTGTAATAACAAGCATGAAGAATTTAACTTTGTCTACATGCATTTAGAACCATTATAATAGAAATTTAAGTTAATACTGAGGATCTGTTTTCCCTTTAAGAGAGACCTATACATTACTTAAATTCAAGAAACCCTGATATATCCAAGAGAAAGCATACTCTTTTCATTGCTTCATGTAACAATTTAAATATATTTCTGACAGTTCTCTTTTTTTCCCTAAACCAGATGGCTGCAATAAATTATGGTTTTAACCGAAATCTTCAGTTGTAACATGTTTAAAATTCTAATAAGATAAATTTTTTTCCCCACCAAATTTAATTAAAAAGGCATTTTTCTTTAGCAAAAGCAAAACTCTTTAATAACACTTTAAAAACAGTACTGTTGGCCTGGTGCGGTGGCTCACACCTGTCATCCCAGCACTTCTGGAGGCCAACGCAGGTGGATCACTTAAGCCCAGGAGTTCCAGACCAGCCTGGGCAACATGACAAAACCCTGTCTCTACAAAAAATTCGCCAAGCATGGTGGCGTGAGCCTGTAGTCCCAGCTACTCCAGAGGCTAAGGAGAGAGGATCTCTTGAGCCCGGGAAAGTTAAGGCTGCAGTGAGCTGTGATCATGCCACTGCACTTCAGCTTGGGTAACAGAGTGAGACCCCATCTGAAAAAAATAAAATAAAAAATAAAAACAGGTACTGTCTGCTGATTTGGTTGTTTTTCTAACCATATTTTGCAGTACCCACCGCTGCCCACTGAAAAAACCTAACTTAGCTTGACCTACTGAGTACCACCTACAGAAAAGACCTTGGCAACCACCCCTCTCATTTTACTTTATTCAAAAAAGATTTGTTACTATAAATTAAGACAGGGTTTCACTGTTATCCAAGTTGGTCTCCAACTTCCGTGCTCAAGCAATCCACCTCAGCCTTCCAAGGTGCTAGAATTATAGGCGTGAGCCACTGCATCCAGCCATCCTTCATTTTAAAGGTAAGGAAAACTGAAGCTTACGGAATTACCCATTGGTTCCTTCACTCTACTTCTACCGCCACTACCAACACAATAACATTTTCTGAGATCTTCCTATGTGCTAAACAGAGTGCTCAGTCATTCTTTTCAACAACCTTAAAAAGATAGGAACTTTAATTATCTCCAGTTTATAGGTAAAGACACTAAAGTTCAAAAAGGTATTCAACTTGCCCAAGATTACTAGTAAGTGGTGGAACCAAGATTTGAGCTTAGGCAGCCTGACTTAAGTTCGTGTCTAGCCCTTCTATGATGCTATCTCCCACAACTACCCCATACTACATATTCTCCCTGGCTAATTTCATCCTCTCATGGTTTCAACTACCATCTACCAGCTGATGCTGACACTTAATCACTCATCTAACCTCTCACTTGAATTTCAGAATATTTCCATTTACCACAGGCACCATATAAAAACAAGGCATCATCTGCCCTATAAATGGGCTCTTCCTCCTGTGTTCTCTGGAGTAGTGGTAGCTCCACCTCCTGTGACGTCACTTCCTCTTGTGTTCTCTACAGTAGTGGTTACCACCACCCTTCTACCTTCATAAGCCAAATCAGAATCTTCCTGCCCTCTTGCATCTCTTTTTCAGATATCTGATCAATTCTATTAACTGTGTACTTGTAGTAGTTCTTAAATTCATTTTTCCTTTTAATTCTTATTACCATGTCCTTGATCCAGGCTATCTTTATCTCTTACCTAAACTACTACACACAGTCCTGACTGGTCTTTTTTCCTTCAGGTATCTCCCCACTTCCATTCTCAATATCATCCCAGGTTGATTCCTAAAACACATCTGACCATGTTAATCCCTGTTAGCCCTCTGTAATTGCTACCATCAATCTACAGGTCAATGTCTCAGCTCCACAGCAGGACACTCAAGGACAGCAGGACACTCAAGGCACACCGCCTACTTCTCCAGACTCATCTCTGACCATGACCCCCTCACGCTCCAACTCACCCCTCAAAAACGCCAAACAGCTTATCAGCCCTGGCATCTTATACCATTTCATATTTTTATTTATTCTACAAACACTAACTGGACAACTACTATGACCTGAGCACTGCTGGGCACTAGAAAAACAGCAATAAGAAGTAAAAATAAAAATGAAATCCTCCACCCAGAGATTTAATCATGCTCACCCTACTACCTGGCTTCTTTTAAATCATCCTTTTGTACTCAGCCTGGGTCTCACTTTCTCTAAGGAACGTCCCCTACCTAAGCCCTTCTCCTTGCCCCAAGACTGGACTGGATACTTCTTTTTAAGTCAATAAAGTGAAACTAGGTGCTTATGCAACTTTTCCCACTATCCTTAAATTCCTTGAAGATGGGGGGCCCTGTCTTATTTGCATATCCATGTTAATTAGCACAAAATATGCATATTCAATTATTAGACGGATGAAGTGAGAAAATCTTTACTGAGAACCTATTATATACCGGAAAGTATGCTACACATTTCACATGTACATTTTCATTTCATTCTCTCAATTCTAAGAGCACAAACTGCCTACCTTACCATTAGCTGCTACTATTACAAGTATTTGTTGTTACGCAACAGATATTGCTATCTCCATTTTATAGGTGGGAAATAAAGTATAAGGTTTATCACGAAAATGTCACAGAGCCCAACAAGCACACACAAAGAAACTCAACATTATTAGTCATTGGGAAAATGTACATCAAAACTATAATGAGATACCATTCCACACCCCTTAGGGTGGTTATCATCAAAAAGCCAGATAATACCAAGTGCCCGTGGAAATGTAAACTGATGCAGCCACTTGCAAGACAGTCTGACAGTTCCTTAAATGCTTAAACATAGAATTACCATATGACCCAGTAATTCCATCCCTATATATTTATCCAAGAGAAATAAAAACATATGATCACAGAAAAACTTATATACAAATGTTTATGACAGCATTCTTCATGTGGCCAAAAGGTGAAAACAACCCACATGTCCATCAACTGACGGAGGAATAAACAAAATGTGGCATATCCATACAATGGAGCATTATTTGGCCATAAAAAGGAATGAAGTACTGATATATATGACAACATGATGAACCTTGAAAATATTATGCTAAATGAAGGAAGCCAGTCACAAAAGACCACATATTATATATGATTCCATGCATATAAATTTCCAGAATAAACAAATTTATAGGGACAGCAAATAGATTAGTGTTGTTTAAGTCTAAAGGGAAGAAGGGGAGTAGTGGGGAGAAAATAGAAGAGTGATCACTAAACGATACAGGGTTTCTTTTTAAGGTAATGAAGATGTTCTAAAATTGAATGTGGTAATGACTGTACATATCTGTGAATACACTAAAATCCACTTAACTGTACAATTTAAATTGGTGAATTGTACCGTTTGTGAATTATATACTCACATTATAATTGTACAGTATGTGAATTATATACAGTAGTTCCCCTTTATCTGAGATTTCACTTTCCATGGTTCTAGTTATATCTGTGGTCAACCAAGGTCTGAAAACAGGTGAGTATAGTATATAAAATAGGTGAGTATAGTATATAACATTCATATCACTTATATTACAGTATACTATTCTCTTATTAGTAATTGTTGTTAATCTCTTACTGTGTCTAATTTATAAATGAAACTTTATCATAGGTACACACGTGTAGGAAAACACATACTATATATAGGGTTGGGTACTATTGGTGGTTTTTAGGCATCCCCTGGGGGTCTTGGAACTTATCCCTCACAAATGAGGAAACTACTGTAAAGCTATTATTTAAAAAAAAAAGTATGGTCACATAGCTAACAGAAGGTGAGGCTGCAACGCAAACCTGGGTCTAACTTCAATGATCACTTCTACCACTCCCACACTGCCAAAGGGCCAGCACTGAAATCCACATCTCTGATTTTTTACATTTCAACTTTATAAATTTCAAATGACTGACATTTTATTGCAACTCATTACAGAAAGCTAAAAAAATTATCATCTTTATAATAAAAAGTCAAAATTGATTCTTTCAAATAAGATAAATGTACCTGAATTAAAACTGCAGAATGTGTTAAAGCATCATTCAACATCGTGAGCACATTTGATGTAGGAACTACTCCAGGATCATGACCCCAAGATGTTATTAGTAATCGATCATAACTCTATCAAAAAGAAATTAACAGATAAAATGGCATTCAGAAATAAGGAAAATATTAAGAAGTTATCTAGCATACTGCTCACACACACACAAATCCAAACCTCACACACATACCTGAAATATATCTGGCAGTTTTCGAAGTCTTGTACCTTTGGACAATAAAAGGGATGGTGGTCCTTGCCCAGTGATATGATAAATGTACAGTTTAAACCAGACAGAGCTGACTTCTGGGATAGCTGGTCCAATATGCTACAATCATAAAACAGTTGAAACAAAGTTATAATAAAGCGTTATATAAGTGACCAAGTATAGTCTTATAAACAGCAAATCCTTTCACATTAAGTGTTAACTGTTAAATGTTAATTGCATTAACCTCATGAAAATAGTTTCAATTTTATACTGGAATTAAGAAATTATGTTTGGAATCTTGGTTTTAACCATCTAGCCATATCACCTTAAGGTTACTTAAACTCTCTGTGCCTCATTTTGCTCAATCTATAAAACAGCAAAAAAGAATCTACCTCAAAGGATGTTGTAGTAAGGTTGTTCAAAAAGCTTAAAACAGTACCTGGAATATAAGCTCTATATTAAAGTGTTAGCTATTCTTATCATTAATCACATACAATTTTCACAAAAGGAATTATCTACCCTTCCATCCATTTTACCATTCATTAGGCAGTTCATGGATTCCTACCACGACCAGAGGTCGTGTTAAAAAAAATAGGAGGAAGCTGGGGGGGGGGGGGGGGGGCGGGGGCGCGGTGTGCAAAAATAATTATTTTTAAAAGTTTAAATGCAAAAATCTTTTTGAAAAATAAGGACAAAATTGGTGTGAAAACAGGATAATAACAGAGGCACCTAAAACACAGCCAAAAT
>CAUYLG010065038.1:0-30989 GCA_963573385.1 Cacajao melanocephalus | reverse complement strand
GGTGTTCTCAGCCTTTTTGCACTGGTTTCTTCCCATTTTTGTGGATTTATCCACCTGTCATCTTTGTAATTGCTGACTTTCAGATTGGGTCTGAGTGGACGTCCGGCTTGTTGGTGATGAAGTTTTTTCCGTTTCTTAGTTTTCCTTCAGCGGACGCCCGTTCCGCACAGAGCTGGGCCTTCCCAGGTTCAGCTGTGCTTACTGTGAAACTCTCAGTTCTCAGACCTTCCAATTGCTGTTCTTCTTGTGGGGGTGGGACCAGCCAAGCCCGACTCAAAGAGCACCCAGTCCCGTATACTCTGCACTGAGAAGCGCCACGCCAGAGCACCAGCAAAACAGCTGCGCCGGCCAAAAGAGTCGCGCTGGCGATCCGTGTGGCTCCTCCACTGCGTATCTCCCAGTTTGTGGGCAACAGAAATTCGTCTGAAATTGCAGCATCCACTCGCTCTCTGCATTTTCACTGGGAGCTACAATCCTGAGCTGCTGCTAATTGGCCATCTTGGATCTCTCTCCTCGTTTATATTTTCACAGTGTTCTTCTTTGCAACTCTTTAATGATTTAGCTGGATGAATCATTGAGAAATTCACTGTCCTCAGCAGCACAAGCTTGCTAAGCTGCTGCCATCAGCCAAGGGGTTAGTGTGATGAAAGAGTGGCCCTTAGACCCACTTCTCCACGTCTTGTCTAAATTTTATCATACAGTCTTTACCATAGACTTAACAACAATTACCTTAACATAATACCTTGAGAAAGGTTGTTGGAACCAAAAATAACTGAAAGCAGTGAGCCGAAGATATATTTGTATACTGATATTCATAGCCGCGTTATTCGAAACAGTCAAAAGGTGGAAGAAACCCAAGTGTCCATCAATGGATGAATGAATGAACAAAATGTGGCATATTTATATGATAGGATATTATTATTCAGCCTTTAAAGGGCAGGAAACTCTGACACATGCTACAACAAGGATGAACCTTGAGGACATTATATTAAGTAAAATAATTCAGTCTCAAAAAGACAAATATTGTTTGATTTCACTTATATGAGGTACCTGGAGAAGTTAAACTCACAGAAGAGGGAAAAGGAATGATAGCTTCAGGGGCTGGGGCAGGGAAGAATGCCAGTTACTGCTGAATGGGGACCGAGTTTCCGTTTGGGAAGATGAAAAACGTTCTTGAGATGGATGATGCTGATGGTACTACAATAATGTGAATATATTTAAAGCCAGTGGACTGTATACTCAAAAGTGGTTAAAATGGTTAATTTTGGCAGGGCGTGGTGGCTCACGCCTGTAATCCCAGCACTTTTGGAGGCCGAGGCAGGCGGATCACCAGAGGTCAAGAGTTGGAGATCAGCCTGACCAACATGGTGAAAACCCGTCTCTACTAAAAATACAAAAAAAATTTGCCAGACGTGGTGGTGAGTGCCTGCAATCCCAGCTACTCAGGAGGCTGAGGCAGGAGAATCGCTTGAACCCGTGAGGCAGAGGTTGCAGTGAGCCAAGATCGTGCCACTGCACTCCAGCCTGCGTAACAGAGCAAGACTCAGTCTCAAAAACAAATAAACAAACAAAAAAGGTAATTTATGTTATGTGTATTTTATCACAATTTAAACAAGTTGTTGAAGAGGCACAACATTGGAAGAATGTGTTGGGGTGGAGGCAGAGATTCCCCTGCCTGCGTCTCACCCCCAGATACAACTCTGCAGTTGGAGTAATGTATTTAGTTTTATATTTTGTTTGCATACAAGCACACATTTCATAATTTATTTTGCTGCATTGGGCTTCTGAGCAAAGGATTAAAATGGTAATTTCCCATTTTGTCTTCACAGAAAAGAGCCAAGCTTTTGCATCCTTAATTTCTGTGCTCCCTTCCCCCATGGGGAATGATCAGCTTTTCTGTGACTTATAGGTTGCAGAAAAGACCACCATCTTCTCAGCTCTTTATCTGGTTGTTCAGGACCCATCTAGGGAGCGTCAGTAGTTGCACAAAATGGAGAGGGGAGGTGCATCCTAGGAACTTGAGATAGGGCCTTTGAGGAGCTTGGGGTCTGGGAGAGGTTGCAGCCTCAATGCTAGGAAGGGTTTAGGAGTTGGTGGATTTTGTGGAGCCCCAGTGAGATATTATGTTAATACCTGGGAGAAGTGGGGAGACCCTGACTGTAGCAAAGGTTTTCAAGGCAGGGTCTATGGTCAGCAGAGAGATGCCCCATCCGTGCACACTATGGCAGGTGGCAGGGAGAAATGCCCTCCTAGGGTATCCAACCAATGCTGGCAGTGGCAGCAGCATGACAAAAGGCACACCCAGGACAAGCATCATGGATTAAGGAACAGGCTGCGTCTTTATTTTTCAGGACCAACTAAGTTTCCTGTCCTTGTGCCAGTCCCTGGAGGGAGCAGAGGGAGCCTGGGTTTAGGGGGCAGGGGAGGAATAAGCACTCAGAGCTGGGCATGAATCAGCTGGGAAGAAACAAAGAAGCATGTCACTGCCCACACCTTTAATAAATGGCTTGGAACACTCCTGGCTCTCACAGTTGCGCATGTTTTACTCTGCATCCCATCTGTGGCTTCTATTGTCTTCTCACACTGTGGGACACTGAAGGAGATGGGACAGATGGCTGTGTGTGTGCTCCTTCCCCACGGGCAGTGTGGCAGTGTACATTTTTATAAATTCCTTTTTCTTTCATTAAAAAAAGATTTTTCTTTATAGCAAAAGTAATATATTGCTATGCTTTTGTAGGAAAGTATGAGAAGAAAATTAAAGTCTCCCATAATGCTACAATGATTCAGCTAATCACTGTTACTATTTTCATGTATTTCCTTCTCAGGGTTCCTCCCACATTGTTTAATCTGTCCTAAGCCACAGCTCCTTTTCAGGTCCCGCTGTCCCAAGTGAGCTGATGGACTTGTAGTCAACCTTCCACATTCCCCAGGCACTGGTTCCCACAGTAGCATACTGGATTAGGAGGGTGGCGCGTGACACAGAACAGAGAAAAAGCTTATCTGCCTACAAGGGACATCAACTTACCACTGTCTCAGCCGATTCCTCACCAACCACACCTAATCTCAATACATGCAGTTAAGTTGATATTGAGCTGGTTTCAAAAGTTTATTGGGACTTATACAATATTTATTTTTAAAAACAAGATTGTAAGAATGGTTAGGTTCTCAGGCCAGCTCACAAAAACTGAGGTGACCAATGAGGTAACTTAGAAATCGTCGGTAACAGTTCTGAACACAGATTCCTTCTAAGCCCTTCTAAATTCTGGTCTCTCTGAGACTCAAGTGTCATGTCTGGAATCCTTCCCCCTTTTCTGGGGCCCCTCTAATTCTTCATGGTGTATAGATTTGGCTAGGTAGATGGTAGTGAAAGGTCAAAAGCAAGGTGAGAGAACTCAGATGGGAGCAGCATGGTATCATCTGAGAGTGTGCTGCTGCTCATTTGGGAGTCCCAGTTGAAATCGTGGGCTTTGGAGTCAGTCCTGACCCAGGTTCAAATTCCAGCTCTGCTTTTCATTAACTGTGTGGGTTTCGGCACATCACTTAACCTCTTTGAGTCTTGGTGTTCTCATATGTCAAATGTAAAATTGGCCGGGCACGGTGGCTCACACCTGTAATCCCAGTACTTTGGGAGGCCAAGGCAGGCGGATCACCTGAGGTCAGGAGTTGGAGACCAGCCTGGCCAACATGGTGAAACCCCGTCTCTACTAAAAATACAAAAATTAGCCAGTCATGGCGGTGTGCACCTGTAGTCCCAGCTACTCAGGAGGCTGAGGCAGGAGAATCGCTTGAACCTGGGAGGCAGAGGTCATAGTGAGCGGAGCTTGAGCCACGTCACTCCAGCCTGGGCGACAGACCGAGACTGTCTCAAAAAAAAAAAAAGTTAAATAATACATCTTTCTAAATATGCTTGTGAAGATTAGATGAGACAAGACATAATTTGTCAGGTTTGAGAATGACATATCTTACAGATGCCCACTGCTGATGTGAACTGTTTAAGTTAGACCACAACTGATAAGTATGTGAGTTAACACATATGTTAATTAGTTTGATTTAGCCATTTCACAATGTGTACATATTTCAAAACATGTTGCGCACCATAAATATATACAGTTTTTATTTGTCAACTTAAAAAAACATTTCTTCCATACTGACAAATAGACTCTTATACAACTATAAAGCCAAAGACAAGTTTGCAAATAAATAAAAACCAAAAATGAGCCAACAAAATTAAAACTGTAGAGTGTGATGGATGATGTTATTTTGATGAAATGAATTGAGCTTCTTGAAATGTTGGTTTCTAGTGATGCCGGGACATGGTTCTTTAGAGCTTGGCATCCCTAGACCACCATATACTCAATAATGATTTGACTCACTCACACCTATCCTTAGCTTAGAGCTTGTAAACTGGAGGACCTAGGCTGCATGTAGTCTGTGAACATGTTCTATTTAATTCTCACAGTACTATTTTTTTTCAATTTATTGCTATTATAGAAGAATTAAAAATTTTTACATAAAATTTGCCTTTCCAGCTTCTCTTGAAAAGCTGGAAAATTGAGCCCCACGGGGTCCATATTTCCAAGAGGCCTTAAGGTTAGAGCTGAACAGTAGCCCATAAAAGCCTGAGCCTGGGCCTCTAGTCTGCCCCTGACTCCACACCCCCAGCTACATTCATTCATGTACCCTACCAACTCCTGTCGGTATTTGGGTTTGTGATCCCTTCTCTATGTGGCTGAGTGAAAAGCATCTGTCCTTTCTTCACCAGCCAGTGACAATTAAAACAGCACTTCCAGACACCAGCAAAAGGTGAGAAACCCAAGTGCCAACAGTTACTGAAATGAGGAGTCCGTAGCTCTAAGGTGCCCATCTGGAAGACCTGGCCAATACACTTCCGTAAGGGCATTTGGGAATTATTATTAAAATAGAAATACAAAATGTTTAAAGTCTCTTATGGAATTCTTAGTCTCCAGGATCCTTGAACCCCAGTTTGAGAACCACTGAGATAAGGGTGTCACGGACTTAGAACAATGCGTGGAATAGAGAAAAGACTTAACAAAGAGGCAGGGTGAGGTTCTGGACGGCGAAGCCTGCACAATGGGAGAGTGGCCCATAGTCCCTGTGGGCTGCCCACCTGACTCTTGAGCCACTGGGTTATGTTCACTGACATTCAACTTGCGGTTCACCGTGGTTTGCAGTCTCTTCTTTGGATGGTTCATCCACTCTGAGAGCTCTGTCCTGAGATTTCTTCTTCCTGGACTTCATTACAGGGACCAGGGTAGAAGAAGGGGCTCCTCCCTTGCTCCCTCGGAAAAGACACCACACAGTTTTAGCTTCTTGGAGTCACTGTGTTCAGGTCGTTGATCTCTGCCTTGTGGACATTAGGATACGCAAATGGAGTCACGGCCTCCTGGAAATCAACTGGGTAAGGCATCTGCTGATTTGTTTCACACCACTTTATAAAAGGGGGTGGGAGAGCGAGGGGAGATGTTGTGCTTACTTGATTTGAACAGTCTTAGAGAAATCACCAATACCAGAGAAAGTAGAAGTTTAGGCCTGGTGATCACTCACCGGGATGACAGGATGTCACTGGGCCTTGTCTAGGGTAGGGACAAATTTCTAAACCCAAAGTGCCTAATAATAATCAGGATCAGGCTGATCACTACCAAAGGGTAAGCCCATGGCCTGAACACGGCTGAGCAGCAAATGAAAAAAGAAAAACCCAAAACTGTAAAACATAGAAGTTCATTTTGCCTCTGTAGACCAAATGGAGTCTCCGGGGCAGGCAACCTTTACATTGTTTGAAGCTGTTCACAGTGAGTCACGTCTGAGGGTGCACTGTTGAAGTTTGTTTGCTAGCTTAGCTAGTCATTACTAAACTAGTAATGAGAATGAAGGCTCAAGGAGGGAAACATGGGGAAGAAGTAGTCCCTGAATCTCGCAGGAGCTGCTGGAGGAGGCCAGTAGGAAACTCCACAGGGCAGAGGAAGGGGAGAGATGGATGAGAGGCTTTGAAGCTCTTCTCTGAGAGTTGGCTACGGACAGACAGAGGCTGCCCAAGGGCAGCACAGTATACAGGACTTGCTCACAGAAGCCAGTCAATTCCTCAAGGTCAAAACCAGCAGCATACTCCACAGTGGGCACAATCATGCCCAGTCCTGCTCCACTATGTCAGCAAACAGGTTCACCAACCACAGGGAACAAGTCTTCTCTGCAATGGCTGGGAGCTGCCAAGAACCAAGTTAAGGGACTGTCCATGTGTTGTCAGTTCAGGTGTCACAAATACACTTGTCATCCCTACAGTCTGTCCCAGTGGCCAGATTGACATTCTCATAGGAAGAATCACACTGTGTCCTCTATGTGGTGACAAACAAAGGTTTGATGAAGTCAGGACATTGTCCTTGAAGGCCTTTGTTAAAGCATACCTGTATTAATTAGAAAAGTCACATGGGAGCATGTTCTCAGCCACTAACACATGCCTAAGAGTTGCTTTATTACGCTGACCTAGGTTTAGCAAGGGTGAGCGACAGAGGAGGGATGATATAGATGCAGGAGGGATGAGTTTGCATAGAGAGACAGGGAAGGAGAAGCGGGCAAACAGTCTGCATTATGGGTCGAAGCTTGAGAAGGAACACAGAGTAGTGCAATGGTCCTGAGGGCCCAGAGTACTGGAAGATGCTGACCATTGTCTGTGCAGATAGAAATAACAACCTGCCACTCTTGTCCACTTAACCAGATCTCTAGTAAAAGGACTGCCATCTGTGCAGATAGAAGTAACAAGCTGCCCCTCTTGTCCACTTAACCAGATCTAGTAAAATGACCACCATCTGTGCAGGTAGAAGTAACAGTCTGCCACTCTTGTCCACTTAACCAGATCTAGTAAAAGCTCCACCTGCCGACAGTGACAGAAGGATGCCTTCACACTGATTGCCCAGAACTGTAGCCCGAGGGGATAGTGGAAAGGAGAAAGAACCCCTAAGTTTCCTTTAGAAGCAAACACCTCCCATTTTGCAGATGAATAAACTGAAACTCAGTAAAGTCTTGGACTAAACCAGGGATCCACCCCCTGCCACCAAGAAAAGAAAAGTACTATTTTGTGTGTGTTAAGCGTTTGCAAGAACTTCTGGGCCTGTTCTCAGGAATTTAAACTCTGGACCAGGTCTGTCTGAATTTGCAGAAATCTTTGGTTTCATTTGTGTTTTGTCATGTTAACTCATGTACTAAGAACAATACTGAGAATTCTCTATGGTATATTTCTGTCACGGGGCCAGCTGTAGAACAAGAAACAGAGAGACAAAGAAGCAAGGATAGACCTTCAAAGTACCTTCTGACCACTCATGGTTGAATTCCAGAGCCCAGGATTCTGGAGAAAACTCTGCCCTTGATTCTCATAAAAATCCCTGAGCCTGGAGGAATGAAAAGTCCTGTAAGTAAGAAACCTACAGTATAGTTCCTCAGATTAAAATCAAGCATTTCCCTTTACTATCCTGGATTTCTTCACAAGCACAGGAGAAGCGGATTCCAAAGCAATTCTGGTTTTGTACCACGGTGGCTTAATGCTTCAGTAAAAACCTCAGCTTTAGTCATTGCCATGGGCTGAATTGTGTCCCCATGAAGATATCATGAGGTCTTAACCTCCAGAACCTCAGAATGTGACCTTTGAAAGTAGGGTCATTGAGATGTAATTAGTTAGGACGAAGTCATACTAAAGCAGGTGAGCCTTTAATTTGATATGACTGGTGTCCTTATTTTAAAAATGATATGAAGATACAAGGGAAGAAGGCCGTGTGATGGTGGAGGCAGAGTTTGGACTGACACAGCTGAAAGCCAAGAAAAGCCCAGAGCTGCTGCAACACGAGAAGCCAGACAAGGCCTGGAGCAGATGCAACCTCAGAGCCCCCAGGAGAAACCAACCCTGCTGACACTGATTTCAGACCTCCAGCTCCAGAACCATAAGTGAATACATTTCTGATGTCTTAAGCTACCTAGTTGGCAGTAATTTGTCAGGACAACCTTATGACACTAATACAGTCACCTTGCATAGAATTGGACCCCAGAAAATAATGAACTGGACATGACCATACTGAAAGGTAAGAGACTAGTAAGAGGATTTGCCCCAGTCTAAAAATGAAAAATAGGGGGTCCAAATGCCACCAATCCCTGTTGCTTGCCCCTGGTAGACATGACTGAAGGATTAGGGTCCTCTCCTACAGGGCCAGGCTAAGGCCTTGGAGAATATCTCAGCACAGTGCTTCAGCTGCCACTAAGGTCGGAGATTCCTGCCCTCTTCTATTCACTCTGCTTCAAGCTATACTTCAGCTCCCTTACACCTCCTTAATCTACAGTCAACTCTTTTTCTAAGTTTTCAGTGAGCACTGGGTAGATTGAACCAATAGAAAAATTGCATGGCTGGGTGACAGGATGAGACGTAGGGTCCAGCCCAGGGGTGGGAGATGGTTGCCAAGAGAGAGGAAGTCCAGTGCAACCAGGAAACATGTAGGTTTTATATCCATTCTGCCCCAAAAATTTGAGCCAGTAGGCATGTTAAGAGTATTCAAAGATAATGCTGCAAGTATCTAAGAATAAAGTCTTTGCTCTTGCTTGGTTAATTAAAAACAAAACAGTTTTTTCCTTAAGGCAAAAAGAAATCTAAGTAATACTCTAATCTTCAACAAAGCTGTCTGCAGAAACAAAGTTTGTGCAGTCTGGGTTTTTAAGGATGTGCATTGCCTTGAAGCAGGCTCATCCCCAGCATGGTATGAAACCTGTGTGTACTTCGGTTCTCCCTTCTGTGCCGCCTGTAGACAGCGGTATCAGTGCTTTCCTGGCCAACATTTTTCTGCCTTTCATCTCACTACTGTTCTACTGACACCAATCTCAAATGAACTTTAAACAAAGGCGTGACTTGTCATTACACCCACTTAGCTTGCTGCAGTCTGTCTGTTGTCACATTTCTGTCTGTCCTTAGATCTTCGAGATGAACTTACTTTAAATGTGATCAGACCTTATGTCTCTTCGTCTGTCATCTTCATGCGCTTCACACCGACATTCAGTGTTCACCTTTTTAACCATGTGTTTACTGCTGGTGCCATTTTCCCCCCATTTACTTCCTACCATTCTGATATTTGCATTGCATTAATATGCAAATTAAACAAAATGAAACGCTTCTTAATTCAGTTGAGAATTCACAGCCTGAAGACTGGCTGATTTATTTTTAAACAGATTTTTATAACTCCAAGTTTTGCTGCTCTGTCAGAAAACAAGAACGTCCCCAGATGTTTTCCTGCCTTTTCTTTTTTCCTTCCTTCCTCCTTTTTTCTGTTTCTTTCTTCATTTCATATTTATTTACTGATTGATGTTAAGACATACAGAAAATTTACCATTGTAACCTTGTTAAAGGGTACCATTCAGTGGCAATAAGTACGTTCACATTGCTGCATAACCATTGCCTTTTTCCATTTCCAGAACTTCTTTATCATCCCAATTGGGAACTGTATACCCATGCAAAATAACCCTCCATTTCTCCCAATACCCTAGGCTTTGGCAACCACCATTCTACTTTTCATCTCTATAAGTTTAAATCCTTTATTTCTTCTAAAATTATCATTTCATTATGTGGGCAAAGTCATACGGACAATACATTTATAAAAGCTAATCAATTACCCTTACCTCACACCAGGCACAAAAACTCAGAACAGACCACAGCATAGATCTAAACAAATGTAAAATCTAAACTAAAGTGTCTGGAAGAAAACACAGAAAACAATTTTGCAATCTTAGGGTAGACAAGGGTTTTTTGGGATACACACAAACACAAACCCATAAAAGAAAAAAAATAATAAATTGGACTTTCAAAATTAAACTCTGCACTTTGAAAGACGCTATGCAACAGAATGGAGAAAAACATTCACAGTACATTTGTCTGACAAAAGACTGGGATATAGAAAATATAAACAAGTATTACAACTCAATAAAAAGAAGACAACCCAATTTTTAAAAAGAGATAAAGATTTGAAAAGACATTTGATAACAGAGGATACACAAATGACCAATTAGCTCATAAAAAATGTTTTATATAATTAGTCATTAGCTAAAATCAAAAATTAAAGATGGATAAAATTTATTTTCTAGATTTATTGAGGTATAATTGACAAAAATGATGTATGTTCAAGGTGTACAACATGATGATTTCATACATGTATACAATGTGAAATGATTATCACAATTAAATTAATTAGCACACCTTACATAGTTACTACGATGTGTGTGTGTGTATGTGTGTGTGTGTGTGTGTATACGTTTATGTGTGTGTGGTGAGGACACTTGAGATCTATTCTTAGCAATTTCAAGTATATAATACAGTATCATTAACTATAGTCACCATGCTGTATATAATATCCTCAGAACTTATTTATTTTATAACTACAAATGGTTGAAATTTAAAAGACCAACAATACAAAGTATTGACAAGGATGTGATGCAACTGAAACTGTCAGACATTGCTGATAGAAATGTGAAATGGCATGGACATTCTGGCAATTTACTTAACATTTAAAGCATACAGATTTCCAGTCCAGGCTGTAAGGAGCTTAGGAGCCACTTCATCCTAACAACAAGCAAAAAGCTGAACAAACTGAAAAATCAACAACTGTGATCTGTCATTGAAGTGAGATCATAAGGCAAATCACTGCTCTGAAAAGTGAAGAGACAGACAGGTAGATACAGAGAATCACAAGTTACCAGAGCAGAAACACACAAACGGAAACTCCCATGGGAACCAATACTGAGATAAGAAAACCTGAAGTATAATTGATAAATCACTGGAGGCTCAGTGTGAATAAATCTATGAGTTAAAAACTCTAGGGAGACCCGGCTGGGTGCAGTGGCTCACTGGGTGCAGTGGCTCATGCCTGTAATACAAACACTTTGGGTGGCCAAGGGTGGCCTATTCAGATTGCCTGTTTCTTCTTGTGTGAATTTTGGCAGATTTTGTCTTTCAAGGAATTCATTCGTTATATCAGGTTATAAAATTTGCAGGAAGAGTTGTTCAAAGTATGCCTTTGTTTTTTAATGTCCATAGGACCTGTAGTGATATCCCCTTTTATTTCTAATATTAGTAATTTCTATTATTTCTTTTTTCTTTTTCTTAATTAGTCTGGTTAGATACTTATCAATTTTATTATTGATCTTTTCAAATAATCAGCTTTTGATTTGTTTGATTTTCTCTGTTGATTTTGTGTTTATGATTTCATTGATTTTTTTCTTTAATTTCTATTTCTTTCCTTTCCTTATTTTGGGTTTAATTTGCTTTCTTCCCCTAATTTCTAAGGTGGAAGCTTAGATTATTGATTTCAATCTTTTTTCTTTTCTAAATATGCATTCAATGCTATACATTTCTCTCTCAGCGCTTCTTTCACTGCATCTCGTAAACTTTGAGAAGTTGTATTTTAATTTCCATTTAATTCAAAGATATTTTAAAATTTCCCTGGAGATTTCTTATTTGACCTGTGTGTTATTTAGAAATGTGTTATTTAATCTCTAAGTATCTGGGAATTTTCCAGATATCTTTATGTGGTCAATTTTAATTTAATTTCATTGTGGCTTAAAAGCAGACACTGTATCATTTTTATTTTTTAAAAATTGTTAAGATATGTTTGATGGCCCAGAATGTGGTCTATGTTGGTGTATGTTCCATGTGATCTTGAGAAGAATGTGTATCATGCTGTCGTTGAATGAAGTAGTCTATAGATGTCAATTATATCCAGTTGATTGATGATGCCATTGAGTTAAGCTATGTCTTTACTGATTTTCTGGCTGATGGACATGTTCATTTCTGATAGAGGTCTCCAACTATAATAATGAATTCCTATATTTCTTTTTGCTGTTCTATCAGTCTTTGCTCACATATTTTGATGCTTTGTTGTTAAGCACATACACATTAAGGATTGCTTTGTCATTTTAAAGAATTGATCCCTTTATCACTATGTAATGACCCTCCTCATCACAGATAATTTTCCTTGCTCTGAAGCCTACTTAGTCTGAAATTAATATAGTTACCCCAGCTTTCTTTTGATTAGTATTAACATGGTATATCTTTCTCCATAGTTTTACTTTTTCATTTTTTGAGACAGAGTCTTGCTCTGTCACTCAAGCTGGAGTGCAGTGGCACAATCATAGCTCATTGCAGTCTGGACCTCCCGGACTCCCACCTCAGCCCCCAAGTAGCAGCTGGGACTACAGGTGCATGCCACCATACCTTGCTAATTTTTAAAAAATTATTTCTTTGTAGAGACAGGATCTAATTACATTGCCCAGGCTGGTCTTGAACTTCTGGGCTCAAGGAATTCTCCTGTCTCAGCCACCATGCTGAGCCATCACTTTACTTTTAACTTGTATGTGTCTTTATATTTAAAGTGAGTTTCTTATAGACAACAGAGTTGAATCTTGCTTTTTGATCTGCTCTGACAATCTCTGTCTTTTGATTTATGTATTTAGACCACTGCCATTTAAAGAGATTATTGGTATATTGGATTAATAGCTATCCTACTTGAATGTTTTTTATTCATTCCCCTCATTCTTCATTTTTATTTTTGTCTTTCTTTTTCTGCCATATGGTTTTTATAACAGAAATAATTTTATATTATTCAATTTTCTCTTCTTTCTTAGCATACCAATTATACCTTTTTAAAAAGAAACTTTTTTGGTGGTTATCCTAGAATTATCAATATACATTTACAACTAATCCAAGTCCACTTTCAAATTATACTATATTGTCACAAGTGGTACAAATACCTTATAATACAATATTTTTAATCATTTTCTTTTGATCCTTGTATTATTGTTGCCAATAACTTTACTTATACATAAGCACATGCATGCACACACACACACACACACATAAGCACACAACATTGAAGACATTGTTGATATTACTATTTTGAACAAACTGTAATCTGTTAGACCAGTTACAAATAAAAAATAAATTTTTAAATTTACCTTCACTTATTCTTTCTCTAATGCTCTTTCATTGTTTATGTAGATTCAAGTTTCTAACCTATATTGATTTTCTTCTCTCTGAAGAACTTCTTTTAACATTTCTTGCAAAGGCAGATTTACTGGCAACAAATTCTCTCACTGTTTATTTGTCTGAGAAAGTCATTATTTCTCTCTCACTTTTGAGGAATAATTTTGCAGGATATGGAACTCCAGATTGGTGGGGGTTTTTCTCTCAACATTTTAAATATTTTACTCCACTCTCTTCTTCCATGTTCATGGATAGGAAGACTCAATATCAAAATGTCAGTTCTTTCCCAACTTTACTATAAAGTCGATGTGAAGTCAATAAAATCTCAGCAAGTTAATTTGTGGATGTTGACAAACTGATCCAAAGTTTATATGGAGAGGCAAAAAGACCCAGAAATAGCAAGTCAATACTGAAGGAGAAGAACAAAGTTGGAAGACCAACCCTATGTAATGGAAGATTTACTGTGAAGCTACAGTAATCACAAGAGTGCAATGCTGGTGAAAGAATAGACAGATAGCTCAATGGAACAGAATAGAGAGCCCAGAAATAGACCCACATGAATGTGGTTAACTGATCTTTAACAAAGAGGGAAAGGCAATACAATGAAGAAAAGATAGTCTTTTCAACAAATGGTGCTGGAACAACTGGATATCCACATGCAAAAAATATAAATCTAGACACAGACCTTAAACCCTTCACAAAAATTAACTCAAAATAAATTACAGACCTACCTGTAAAATGCAAACCATGAAAGTCCTAGAAGATAACTTAAGAGAAAGCCTAGATGACCTTGGATTTGATGATGACTTTTTAGGTATAACACTAAAGGCACTAATCCATGAAAGAAGAAATTGACAAAATGGACATCATTAAAATTCAGATTTTCTGCTCTGTAAAAGACACTGACAAAATAATAAAATGATAAGCCATAGACTGGAAGAAAATATTTGCAAAAGACATATCTGATAAAGGATTTTATTCAAAATACACAAAAAACTCTTAAAATTCAACAATAAGAAAACAAACATCCTGATTTAAAAATGGGTCAAAGACTTTAATAGACATCTCACCAAAGAAGATATACAGTTGGCATATAAGTATATGAAAAGATGTTCCACATCACACGTCATCAGGGAAACGCAAATTGATACAATAGGATAGCACTACCTACCTATTAGAATGGCCAAAATCCAGAACACTGATAATACCAAATGCTGGCAAGAAGTTAGAGCAACAAAAACTCTCATTCATTGCTGCTAGGAATGCAAAATGGTGAACACTTTGGAACACGGTTTTATTACAAAAACAAATATATTCTTACCATATGATCCAGCAGTTATGCACCTTGGTATTTACCCAAAGGAGGTGAAAACTTTCATCCACACAAAAACCTACACATGGATATTTATAGAAACTTTATTCATAATTTGCCAAAGCTTGGAGGCAACCAAGATATCCTTCAGTAGGTAAGGAGATAAATAAACTATGGCACATCTAGATAATGGAATATTATTCAGAGCTAAACAGAAATGAACTATCAAGCCGGAAAAGACATGGATGCTAGCCTGGGCAATATAGCTAGACCCCATACCTACAAAAACATTAAAAAATTATCCAGCATATGGCTCACACTTTTAGTCCTAGCTACTCAGGAGGCTGAGGCAGGAAGATCACTCAAGCCTAGGAGGTCAAAGCTACAGTGAGCTACGATTACGCCAGTGCACTCCAGCCTGGTTGACAGTGAGATTGTCTCCAAAAAAAAAAAGACAGAGATGAAACTTAATGCATATTACTAAGTGAAAGAAACCAACTTTAAAGGGCTACATACCATATAATTCCCACCATATGACATTTTGGAAAAGGCAAAATTATGGAGAGAGTAAAAAGATGAATGGTTGTCCGGGCCTGGAAAAATAGGCAAGGCACAGAAGATATTTAGGGCAGTAAAACTATTCTATATAATACTATAATGGTGAATATATGTCATTATACATTTATCCAAACCCACAGAATGCACAATACCTAGAGTGAACCCTAATGTTCACTATGAACTGTGGATATTAATATCGTGTTAGCGCAGGTTCATCAACTGTAACGGAAGTACCACTCTGGTGTGGGATGTTGATAATGAGGAGGCTGTGTGCATGGAAGGAGTAGAGGGTAATGGGAACTCTCTGTACTTTTTGCTCAATTCTGCTGTGAACCTAAAGCCACACTAAAAAATAAAGTTCATTTAGAAAGAAAATAAATACATATTCAAAAATTTAAGCATGTCACCTAGTCATTTCATTCCTAGGTATTTACCCAAGAGAAATGAAAACACGCCCACACAAAGACTTGTACACAAACGTTCAGAGGGGCTTTATGCACATGAACTAAAAACTGGAAACAAATTTCCATCAGTGGGTAACTGGATAAACAAAATGAGGTTATCCATGAAGTGGAATATTACTAGCAATAAAGAGGAATAAACTATTGATATCCTAAAAATCTTTATGCTAAGTGAAGGAAGCCCGAAGCAAAGGAGTCCACGGTCTATGATGCCTTTATGTAAATTCTAGAAAAGGTACATGAATCTGTAGCGACAAAAAGCAGATCAGCAGTGTTGGGCCCAGGGGCAGAGGGTGGAAAGTACTGCAAAGGGGAATGAGGAAGCTTTTGGGGTGATGGAAATGTTCTGCATCTCGATTGTGCTGGTGATTTCACAAGTGAGCATGCCTGGGAAAAGTCATCAAATCATACACTTTAAAAGGAAGCAGTTTATTGTATGTAATTAACCTCATAAGGGCAAAAAAATCTCATCAATTAAATTAATATCAATAGTAGGCTTTCATTGGAATCAAGGTTTTTCACTTTTCAAGTTTTGCTGAAAAAAAACGGAGCCCCTCAGCTATTTTAAGGAGAAAAAAAGTCTGGCATGATTGTTGTTTGTTTTACTTGGAGAGGGTGAATAGGGGTGCCTGAGCATGGTTGTGAGCCTTGACTACCTCACTCTCACCCCCAGGCGTGTGAGTGAGATCATTTCAGGACACACATGAGGAATGCACTTGTCTACTGCCCAGCATGTGGCAAACCTCCGGTCAGTCGGCTCCTGCATCCTCCAACCAAGGGGAGGTGGAGAAAGGCCCAGGGATTCCCGGAATCCCAGGAGGCCTACAGATGCTGTAGATCAGCTTCACCTGCATAAACTCAAACCTGCAGAGGAAATTTCCTCCCAAGCCCACACGTTATTCACACCACCAGGGGACTGTAAAGCCAGTGCCAGGCTGACAGAGAGGCCTGCAAGAACCTCGTCCTTCTAACAGCACCCCGCAAAAGAGAGAGAAATCCCCAAACCCAGCCTCAGGCAGGAAGATTAGCATGCAACAGTCATAAGGAAGCTGCCCCGCTCCCCGGGGTTCCTGTGCAGGATCTGAGTGTACATCCTTCCAAGAATTAGGACTTGGGTTTTAATTATAACCTCTACCAAACTTCTCCACTCTCTGCTCCCACACAGGTCTGCAGTTGAACCTGTCCTCTGTCAATATATAAGCATCCCCTACTCTCAGGCAGCCAGATCCCTTTATGACCTGTCTAGCCCTAAGTGTTCCTTCAGGAAACACTATCAGCCATACCTGGAAGCCTCCAGGTGGGAACAGTGCAGATCCATGGGACACATGTGCTCAAGTCCTGACTGCGCCTCGATAGCTGTGTGATTCTGGCAGGTGACCACCAATCTGATTACCATCGTCCTCATTAGTAACATATGGATAACAGCTTCCTTACGGATTAGTTGTATAGATTACAGGAGATTAAGGGATTTATAATGTGCTGTATGGTCTATGAAAGTTTGCTATTATTAACCATGCCTAGGGAATTCAGACTCCATATGGCTTTTCTCCATAGAGTCTTCTTACGCTTTTCTCAGGTTAAAAAAAAAAAAGGTGATCTATGATCCAAAAAAGAAAAAATATATTTAAAAAAAATATTTCTGTCAAGTTTGCAGAAACACGTTAAAGTCCTCTCTAACCTCTCTCTCCTCCCACACATACACCTTCGCTCTATAGATGAGCTGTGGCTAATTTTAAAACAAATCTATTTTCCCTTAGAAACACGGTGATGACGACACAGGGTAGTGGGTAAAGGAGGGGAGGATTGGCAGGGCGGCCATAGGAGGTTATAAACTGAGAACATTCTGTAGCTGTTTAAATTACAGGGAGTACAATATGTGCAGAATGAGAAGACGAAGAGGTAGGTTAAGGCCTGTTGAATATCACAGCATTTCAAGACTGGGTAGAAAAAGAGAAGCTTACAAAGGAGAATGAGGAGTGACAAAGGCGAGTATGACGGAGACTGCCAGCTGCCACATCGTCCATCCTCCCTTCTTCCACAGTGGTAGAAATGTTGGCCGCATGCATGTTCACTCAGCTGAAGACTGCACTTACCCACCTCTGCTGCAGCTAGATGTGACCATGTGACTTTTCCAGCGACAGGATCTGAACACAATGTGTACACTAAGATTATTCTCTTACAGAGAAAGGATATGCTCTCCCTTATATATTTTTCCTTTTTCAGTGGTGGACTGCAGCTATGGTGAGATACCTAAGGATGTTGGAGCAACAAGATAGAAAGAACCTGGGCTCAGGACAATGTTGCAGAGGAGATCCGACACACCAACTCCAATGTTTGCGTGACAGTGCAATAAGATCCTGTGCTTTTTAAGCCACTATTTATTTAGGTCTCTGAGATGCGGCTGAACCCATTATCTATCTCACCCAATGCATGTAGGAAGATGATTTAAAGAAGGAAGAGAAATGTGGCTGATACATCGCGTAAGATGAAGAGTGAAGCTTCCTCTTGGCTGAGCAATAAAAAATTCACTGGTGACTCCAGGAAGAGCATTTTTAAGAAAGGATTGGAAGCCCCATTTTAAGAGTAGGCTCAAGGCAAGAAAGGATGGACAGCAAGGATCAGCGCTTTGTTAAGAAATTTAGCAGTAAAGGAGGCAACAGCGGGAGAGTGACATGGAGTTGAAAAAAATCCTGCTTCATTTCTCTCTTTCTGTTTCATGGGACTCTCCAGTAATAGGACTCCATCCTAACAAAAATTGCTTATTTTCTCAGCCTATTTTACTTAGTTGTAATTGTGTAACAAACCACTTCCCAAAATACTTAGTGGCTTAGACTACGATGATTTGTAATTTCTCAGGACCCTGTGGGTTGACTGGGCAGTTCTCTTCATGTGGTATGGGCTGGAGCACTGGCATGCTTCAAACGTCCAAAGGGCTGGCTGTGGCTGCTGGCTGCTGCCTGGGAGCTAAGCCAGGGCTCTCAGCCAGGGGTCTTGGCTTCCTTCCAGGGGTTCTTTCTGTGTGGTTGCTTGAGCTTCCTCACAGCATGACAGCTAAATTCCAAGATGAAACATTTCAAGAGTGCAAACACATAAACTGCTAGTCTTTTCTAAGGCATACGCCTGAAGCTAGCATAGCATCACTTTCACCGCATTCCATTGTTTAAAACAGATCACAAGGCAGCCCAGATTCAAGAGAGAGGGGACTACACAAGTGTAAGAGTACAAGGAGGCATGGAAGATCACCAAAATAAAAACCTAACACATGGAAATGACCTGGGGAAGAGAGAGAGGTTGTAAAGGGGTTGGAGGAAATTTGGTGGAGGGGAGAAGGATATGTTTTTATTTTAATTGTAGTGATGGTTTCACATGTCAAGCTTATCAAATTAAACTCTTTAAATTTGCATGGTTTATCGTATATCAATTATACCTCAAATACATCTATTTTTTTAAAAAAGCAATCTTCTTACAGAGTAAATAGTTCAGTAAATTATGGTATATCCATTAGGTAAAATATTTTATAGCAATTATCAAAGATAAGAAGAGTGTGAAATAACATGAGAAATGTTTCTGATGTAAAGACAAATGAAAAAAGCGAGTATGAAATTCTGGGTACACTGAAAATTTTGTAAAAATGTGAATATGTGGGCAAGGCTAGGAAAGGATTCACAGAATGAAAATACCACCCTTAGGTGGAATAAGCTGGATTTTCCCCTTCAATTGTCTGCATTTTCTGCTCTGTTGCTATATTTGCTTTATAATTAATCTCTTGATCCTTCTATTTTTGCACTCATTCTCTTATCTGCAGGCCGTCCACCTGGGTCAGGCCTCTTCAGCTGAGGTGCCGGCACTGTAAATCCTGCATCTGTCTAAAGCACTTTGTTCCTGTGCGGTTCACTCCTGATACGGGGCCGCTTGCGCAAGAGTTGAGATGGAGACAGGCAGGGCTCTTGAGGAGTGATGCAGCACTTCTGTGTTCGTCAATTCTAATAACAGCCTTGCTCCTTCTCCCACCTGGGGCTGTCACTCTGGCTTCCAAACCCAGACAGGTTCTGTTTCAAAGTTACTTCCTTATTAGTCATTCCCTTTCCACTTCCCTTTTCTGCCACCTTCTTATAAAACACACTGGTTCAGCAAGCTCTGTGTGTCTGAATCACTGCCAGGCTTCAGCTCCCTCCCTGGCTGCCCTAGCTGCTCCCCCACCATTTAGCAGAACCATGTAGGCATCCAAAAATGGGGAAACAGCTACAGCTGGTGTCAGCTGCAAAGTTTCCCTCCTGCCCCTGCATTTCTCCCCCTCTTTCCTGACATGTTATATTTTCACAAGAAGGGACTTGGGGAAACGTGCTATTATTCTTTCCTGGGTGTCATGCAGTCACAAAGGCAATCTTCCTGAGAGATGGGCTCAGCAGGGCCAAGGGCAGAAATGGGGAGAGAAGGGAGTTAGGCCTTTTAATCACACTCCTTTGGCTCAGTGTATCCATTTTTCCTGCCATGATGGTGCTCGCTGTCTGCTTCAGATCAGCTGTGCCCCTCAGGGTGATGAGCAAGGAAAGACAGGTGATGGCAGGCTGACATTTACAATCTCACGAGCCAAACTGCTGCCTGCGTGCCCAGAAGGATGTGAGGGTACCATGATGGAGGACTGCAAGAGAGAGACAGAGAGGCACTGCCAAGCCCCGTCACCTGGCTGCACACATGGTGAGTGAGGGACGAGGTGAAGAGGGATTGTGTGAAGGGTGCAGCGGCCAGCTCTGAGCCATATGTTCTGTCGGAGAGGCTTTTCAGCTGTGAGCAGGCAGCCTGATACCTGTTAAATGGCTCCTCAAGGTGGCTACACTAAGACTCAACCCGATAAGACAGAATGGCAAAGTGTTGTCAACTTGATTTGCTCTTAAAATGGGATTTTATTTTTCCTTTGGGGTAGAAGGCCTGTCAATTTCCAGCAAGGGCAGTACAGTCCGCTCCTGCGGAAAACTTAGGTCCTTGCCAGCGGGTGGGGCAGGCGGCCTCCAACCAGGTTTTTCTTCTCTCACTAGTCCTGTGTTCCCCCTCAAGGCAGCCTTTCAAAGTCATCCTTTCTCCTACTTCTCTGCTTACACCTCCCACTGCCTCTCGTACTGTAGCTTTGGTTTGTTTTGAGACAGGGTCACTGTCTTTTTGACTGTCCCTTCTCTCTTTCCTCATCCGCCTTTTCGTGTTCCTTTTCAGGCAAGATAAAATGCAATCACGTAAGCACGTGCCCACGTGCACACCCACCCAACCCACACACAAGAATTCCAGAAAGAAATAGAGTACCAAAAAGTCTTCCTTTCTAGCATTTGTGATTTGCATAATTTAAAATTTTGCCTATCCCTCACCATTTCATTGTTGTGCTAAATGTATAGCATTTCAAAATAGTGGGGGGAAATGATCAAGTTGGACCCGTAATGACTTAAAATTATATTTACGCCTTATCCAGAAAGCTTTCTTTGCAAGAAGAAACTGGGTGACTTCAGAAAGTTTATACTTTGAGATTACTTTTTAAGGTTAAAAAATGCTTACAATAATATTAAAAAGTGATGATGCTTGAAATCCCTTAGACATTCTAAGTACTGGTAATAAGCATGTTGTATTTTATTTGAGTTTTTACAGATTGAGAAACTGAAGGACAGATAGGACTCAACCCTCCTGAATCCCAGACCTTGTTGGGTCCCCACAAGGTGGTGAAGTCCTTGAAGGTAGGATCTGTTATATTGAAACATCTTTGCAGCCCCTTTTGGTCTGGAACGCAATAGGAATTCAATAAATGTCTGTGGAATTTAACTATTTCCTGGATAGGACCAACAGTATTAATATGTTGAACATGAGGACTTTTAGTAGGATAATGAATCATTTAGTAAGTGTATAAATTCTTATTTTCCTTATATCTTGGTAACCTAAGGGGAATCACCTGAGCTAGCAGTCTGCAGCCAGGAACGGACGGCAGCAGCCACATTAAGAATGCCTTACTTTCCCAAGGGGATACTATTTTCACATATGGCATTAATTTCTGGGAGTTTGTGAGACAATTGGGACTATTTGTACAATTTTATAGAGATTTAGCTGCTTTTACTGAGCTATGTTGCTCAACCTTTCTCCAAAGCCTGCAAGGATGTAGTTCAGGTGTGTTTGTCAGGGCTGAATGAGGCCCAAGTGTTTCGTGTTGGGTTAGCCCATGATTCTCCACCCAGGCTACATGCCAGAATCACCTGTGGAATGCCTTCAATTCCTGTTGCCCAGGTCCCTCCTTAACCCAATTAAATCAGAGTCTCAGGAGTGGGGTCTAGGCATTACATTTTTGAAGGTCTCTGGAGGAGTCTCAAAAGAGGCACAAAGAATGACTGGTGAGAAGGGAGAGCTCCTTCTTGCTTTCTAAAAGCTCCAAGTTTGCTTTTAGCCAATAGTGTTAGCCCAATATTGCTCAAACCTTAATGTGTACATGTATCGCCTGGAGATCTTGCTGAAATGCAGATCCTGTCTTGGTAGATCTGGCCTGCTGGTGCAGATGCAACTGGTTAGCGGGCCACTATGGGCAGCAAGGATCCAGAGCTGCACTGGCCGATATGGTGGCCACAAGACACGTGTGGCTATTGGGTGTGTGAAACATGGCTAGTCCAAGTTGCAATGTGCTATAAGTGTAAAATAAATACCAGATTTGGAAGCTTTCGTACAAAAACGTAGATATGTCAATAATAATTTTTATATTGGTTACATGTCAAAATGATAATATCTTAGAAATGAGTTAAAAAAATACACTATGAAATTAATCTTGCCTGTTCCTTCTTTTCTTTGTGTCAATGTAACTACTAGAAAATTTGACGTTATCCTAAGCAAATTAATGCAGGAACAGAAAGCCAAATATCGCATGTTCTCACTTATAAGTAGGAGCTAAACACTGGCTACTCGTGGCCATAAAGATGGCAACAGTCGACAATAGAGACTACTAGAGGTGGGAGGAAGGAAGGGGGCAAGGGTTGAAAAGCTGTTGGGTTCTGTGCTCACTGTCTGGGTGATGGCATCCATTGTACCCCAAACCTCAGCATCACACAATATACCCATGTAACAAACCTACCTATGTAACCCCGAATCTAGAACAAAAGTTGAAATTATTTTTAAAAGAACATTAAATATTACTTATTGTTTTGCATCAACTTTCTATTGGGCAGCACCGATCTAAAAGTGTTCACTGCTTGGTGGCAACTGCATAGTGGCAAGGGTGTTTAAATGGGACTGGAGGTGAACACAGTGGCTGGGGGAGTGTTTACCTGCCTGGAATTCAGACTCTACAGGTGTGAATTAAGAACCATCATGGTCATCATTTATGAATGCTTACTATAAGCTCTCACTGCTCCAAGTGCTTTACATGAATCATCTCATTTAGTGCTCATAATAGCCAATGAAGTAAGTAGCCCTATTGTTCCCATTTCACAGATAGGGCATTTAAGGCAGAGACAGTTTCAGCAATTTCCTCAGCTAGCAAGGGAAAGGGTTTAGGCTCCAGCTTTAAAAGGCCATGCTCTACCCTCCCTGTCTTCTGTCTTAGTCCATTTGTGGTGCTATAACAAAATACCACAGACTAGGTAATTTATGAACCATAGAAATTTATTTCTCATGGTTCTGAAAGCTGGATGTCCCAGATCAAGGCGCCAGCAGGATTGGTGTCTGGTGGGGGGCTGCTCTCTGCTTCCAAAATGGTGCCTTGTTGCTGCATCCTCTGGAGGGGAGAAATGCTGTGTCTTCATATGGCAGAAGGGATGGAAGGGCTGGAAACACTCCCTTCAACCTCAAGCCCTTTTATAAGGACACTAATCCCATTCATGATGGCAGAGCCCTTATGACTTACCTCTCAAAGGCCATGTGTCTTAATAATGTTACACTGGGGATTACGTTTCAATATGACTTTTAGAGAGGACACCATCCATTCAAACCATACCCCCTACCTCCATGGAGGAAAAACACCGGGGACCAAGAGGACATGACTACTTGGAGGCCATGCCCCATCCCTATTTTAGAACATGCTACTTGATTGATCTGAGTGGTGGCTGAAGGCAGATGTTTTGGGGAGTGCGGCAGATGGAACTTGGGTCCCCAAATCCTTTTCAGTGCACGATGGAGCCAGGGATGGGAAGAGAGGCTGGGCAGGTGGAGTGCTGGGGGCTTCCAGCTGTACTGTTGCCCTGGCCCCACTAATGTTAGAGGCAGGCTTAGTGCCACGATCTGATGCCAATGCCCACATACTGAAGGGCTGACAGAGCTGAAGGTGGACTGTGTTCTGAGACTCTGAAGGTCACTCTGGGCTCAGAGACTCACCATTGCATACAACAACTAGGAGAGGCATTGCTACTTCAGTGACAAAGGCCAACAGGATTCTGATCTGCAGAAGACCCTTCTCTGCTTTAGGTGTAAGTCAATGTAAGGGTGGAGCTTTCCCATCCCTGCCTCCTGATTGACAACATTAAACTCAAACTCAAAATGATCTGCCTTACAGAAAGTGTTTCCTTTGCAGTAGGATGAAAAAGAAAAGAAAAAAAAAGCCTCTCTGTAGAAATAAATCACAGTGCTGGAACTTATATCAATACTTTAGCACCACTGAAAATACCCTAGCTTTGATGAAGAGTCCACTATGTAGGTGCAGAAAGTTGCAAAAAAGGATGAACAATATATCTGAATTTCTCTTTCTGTAAAATACAGACGGTGGTATATGTGTCCCTCAGTCTTGTTTGTGAGCTAAGCTGGTTTGAATCTGTGTCCCCGCCCAAGTCGCATGTCAAATTGTAATCCCTGATGTTGGAGGTGGGACCTGGTGGGAGGTGACTGGACAATGGAGGCTGTTTGTCGTGAGCGGTTTAGCACCATCCCCTTGGTGCTGTTGTCGTGGTAGTGAGTTCTTGTGAGATCTGGTTGTTTAAAAGAGTGCAGCACCTCCTCTCTCTGTTCCTCTTGCTCTGGCCATGTGAAGTGTGTGCTCTCCCTTTTCCTTCCACCCTGATTGGAAGCTTCCTGAGGCTTCCCAGAAGCTGAAACCACTATGCTTCCTGTACAACTTGCAGAACTGTGACCCAATTAAACTTCTTTTCTTTATAAATTACTCAGTTCAGGTATTTCTTTATATCAGTGCAAGAACGGACTAATACAAGAGCATTCTCAAGTCTTACAAAGGAAGCTTCTGGAAAACAGAACATTGCCAGACCCTTCCACTAGCTGGGCCAGTGAAGAGCAGAACGTTGAGGGCTGCAGCCCTAGGGTGCTATAACTATCACCATAAAACATTGGTTTTATTTGATCTGCCCTTACGGGTCATTCTTTCCTGGGTAACAGATGGGAACACTTTGATCAACTTCAGGAGATGCCTTTGTGGTTGGCGACTTTTAAATATTCCCCTCGTCTAAGAGCCTGTCCTCAGCCTCATTCTGAGTCATCGGTTCTTGCAGCATCATCTTTTCAACTGCATGTAAAATAAATTCTTGACATTCCTCTGAACTGGACGTGAAAATCTTGTTTCCTCCACTGCAGAGAGGAAGAAGAAAACACAGCACCAAAGTCTCAAACAGCCTTGAAGACCATGGTAGGGTGAAAGAGAGAATCCTCATCTCTGAAATCAGAGTCAGAGGTAGTTACTTGGCAGTACAAAAGGCTATGGATAGACATTGAAAGAACTTCCAGATACTGAGGTTTTTGAACTCCAGAATGAGTTGCCTAGGTGGAATAGAATCTCCTTCCCTTGAGGTCTTTAGAGGCAGGAGCAAGATCCAGGAAGTATGTAAGTGCAGAATGATTTGCATGGAGACGAAAGAATTAGCTTTGTGTCTTGCTTAAGAGAATAATGGGAGTAGCTAGCGGAATAAAATCAGTCTTTCCCCTGCCTTCTGTATGGTCTCAAGCAACTAAAATAAACCACGGCAGGCAGTAATGACTACCTTGCATTGTATATTTCCAAAATACTTCCATGTTACTTCAGTTGGTTCTTACCATGGCAACTCCATGAGTTAGACAGGAAGCACACGCCTTATCACCATTGGTAGAGGAGACTAGAGTAAGGGGAGCAGTCTACACAGCTGGTTAGCATCAGAGCTGGGGCTACACAGTATTCCTGACCAATTGCTCTTTCCAGTGAAGCTTGAAACTCTGAATCTGGTGAAATATCAGGGATGGTAGGGATTCCACTACAGTTTCAATTGCATTTCCAAAAATGTTCTATGTTTCAAAAAATCAAAATAATATGAACTTTGCCCTCTATCTCCTTGTTAACATGTTGCTGGAAGGTGGAATGGCTTGACTTCTAACTAACCTTATTGGAATTAACACAAACTGAGGAAGCAACTACACTGAAAACGAGAGAGAGAGAGAGAGAGAGAGTGCTCCTCTGTCTAATTGCATGATCTACTTAACTGTGAGACAGTATCTAAGGGGCTCGACTCCAAAGCAGAAAACCCTGGGGAACATATTGTTGGGAAATGCCCAGCCTCGCTGGAGGCAGAGAGACCAGATGCTCTGATTACGGCTTCGTCATCCCAGCTCAAGACTTGCGTGGCTCCTTTCCTTAAGAAATGTAGAATTAAACTGTATTGTAAAAAAAAAAAAAAATCAAAACTTCTTTATATCTCTGCTGTAGCTATATAGTTAAAGGAAGGAGAAGCCAAGCCTCTGTATTCAGAGGGTTTTTTGGGGGATGGCGAGGGCAGAAGGTGGGGTTGGGGGTGGACCTAACATGGAAGTCAGCAGCCAGTATTCACTTTCTGAGAAAGTGTAAAGTGCCCTGCTGGCTCCCCCAGTCCCTGGCTGCAGCCCTTGCCATTCTCATTTTAGGGTACAAGCTTGTTACAAAAAATGCCAGGTATAAATCAGCAATGTCTGTGAAAATCAGGAAAACAAATATTTACTATTTATTTGTATTTGTAAACATGAAAAAAAAACCCCAAAGGTTTATTAATTCCTTCTGTAGAAAATATCAATGTATGCCTTGAAAAACGGGGGTTATATTTTTCTGTTTTAAGTTTTTGGTCATATATTTAATCTATACACACATATATACATTTATCACCTAGACACACACCCTCCCCCATATAAAGAATCAAATGTGTGTGGGCCTCTGTGTGAATATACCAGATAAATTAAACATACACAAGGCTTACAGGGCTTTTAATGGATGATGACTCAGCAGAACTGAATTTCAGCAAATTTTATTTTCAACTGAATGACCGTCACCTTCAATTTTACCCCTTTGTAACAGAAGGTGTGGGCCTCCTGGCTAAGACAAGAAACCGTTCTTTGTCTTCTTTTTAATCTGAGAAAAGAAGGAAGCGTTTTAACAGAGTTAATTGAGTGGTTGGGGTCTCTAGAAAGCAATTTGCCTCTCTCAGCTAACAGGAAAGGAAGGAAGAAACAGAAATTGAAGAGAAACTTTATTGTGCCCATGCCCTGCAGAAGGGTTAGGAACAATATTAGGAACCTCCCTCTTGAAGTAAATTGGTGAAACCCTTCTGCAGGGCAGATTGGTGATAGGCATCTACTTTGACCCAGTTCCTCTTTTAGGAATTTATCCTAAGGAGGCAATTGGACAAGCATACAAAGAGAGAAGTGTTGGGATGCACACTGATGAAATATTAAAGATTGGAGACAGCATGATGTCTGTCAAAACAAGACATTATTTAATATACATTAAATAAATCATACTACATCCCCACAATAGGATAATGAACAGTCATTCAAATGGTGAGATCGATCCCTGTTTCTTGCCTGGAAAGGATATAAATAGGAAATTCAGCAAAGCTATTTTTATTTTGGAAAATAATAGATGGCAAAGAATGAGAAAGAGGAAGAAAAGGATGAGAAGGGGAAGCTGGAGAAGGGGAAATACCATTATCTTCTCTACAACTAATTGTTGCTGGCAGGACTTGGAGCTGCAATCTGAGAATTCTGAATGTATTTATCTTTTTTGTAACTCATGGGAAGAGAGAATTCTGCACTTAAGAGTGAATGTAATTGCATTGTCATCAGCTTGAAGAACACTCTGCAGGAGTTAGGCAGGTCTACTCTTGGAGCAGGCCTTTGGCTGGGACTGCTGTTCACAGGCCTGGCCCATCATTCTGTGCCCTTTGCCAGGCTCCTGCCTTTCTGGGAGTTCTGCTCTTTCCTCTGGAAAGGGAAGCAGCCTGAAAAACAATTCATACAAACACACAAGTGATTTATAGAGTTATGGGAGTCCTGTCAAAGTAGTTATATTAAAAAAGAACCATTTAGGGAAACTCCTGGCCTGCTGGAGGGAGACTAAATTTATCTAACTATTGAAAGTTAATTTAGATTTCTACTGAAACTCTTAGGATTTTACAAAAATTTTAATGTAGCAATTCTACTTTGAAGAATTTATTCCAAGGAAGCAATCATAAATATACAAAACATTTAACTACAAAGAGATTCATTATAGCAGCTGTTTATGAGAGTGAAAATTAAGATCTGCCTGCATGTCCAGTGATAAGGGATTGGATAAATTACATTAGCTCCATTCAATGGAATACATGATGTCCCCTAAAAATATTGTTGTAGGAATATACATATTGTTATGGCAAAACCTTTGCAATATGATATTGAGTGAAAAGGCAGGTAGCCAAATAAATAATCCCTAAATATCAAACTGTTAAAAATATTTGTTCCTCAATTATATATGATTATTTTCTTTTCCTTATTGAATATATATGTCACTTTTGAAATAAGAAATAATGTTATTAAAATTTTACTTTTTTAAAGACACAGGAACCAAAAATATACCTATAGCGTGACATCATCCTATACTGTTAACTGCACAGGGACATCTATTTAATACTACATCTGCTTTAGTATATCATTGTGATTCCGGCACCTAGCACGATTCCTGACACGTAGAAGTTCTTTGCAAAGAACAAAGTGGTAGTAGCAGGAAGCCCAAATGGAGGAGAAACTCACAGCAAACTCTGTACACAGCTGTCTGACCTCCTTCATGTCAATTTGATAACTTAAACTTCGTAGGATACGACCCATTCACTTTTGAATCCCTCACAGTGCTTTCCCCATGGTAGGGAGAGCTCAATAACTGTTGCATAAACCTGTAAATTATGGTTTTTCTTCTTTCGCCTGGAATCATTTCTATAGACTTTCCTGCCTTTGATAAATGCATGCCCTGGTGACAGATGACGTGATAGAACTGCGGTAACACCCATTGTCATAGGACTTTATGTAGTTGGTATTAGGTTTGTTATAAAGCAACAGAAAGAAAATAAGTAAGAATGGCTTAAAAGAATTGAAAAACTATTTCTTTCTAATGTTCAAGAAATCTAGAGGTAGGCAACCCGTGATTGGGATGGAGCTCTGTGGTGTCAGAGAGTTGTCTTGGATGCTGGCAACCGTAAGCATTGCACAGATCCTAGCTAAATGGTAGCTGCTAATAGGATTAATTTTATTATCTACTTTTTATAAAATAAAAACTATTTGTTTCCCTTTGTTCTAAAATAAACCAGTCATTGTTTTTCTGCTCTTGGATCTACTGGCCTGTCAATCGCATGGTGATGTGAGAAAGGGCAGCACCCCACGACCTCACAAGTGTGAGTCAAATAACTTGAAGATGTATTCTGAAACTTTGGCCTCTTCTATTTCTTTCTTCATATATGTAATGAGAATCCCTAACTGCAACTTCCTGATTTCTCTGATGATTTTGCCGCACAAGAAGATCCTCCTGCCCAAATTTAGCCTTTGGATGACTGCAGCCATGGCTGACATCCGTGAATCTTATAAGACCCTGAACCAGTACCACCCAGCTAAACCATTCCTCATTTCCTGACCCTCAGAAACTGTGAGATAATTAATGTTTATGGTTCTTTAGGCCACTACATTTTGGGGTAATTTGTTAGGTAGCAGAAGATAACTAATACAGCCTCTTTATATAATTTATTCATCACAATGCCACTTGAAACTAGGTATGATTTCCCCATTTTACTGAAAGAGAACTGAGGCTTAGAGAGGTTAGTTAATTTTCCCCGGGTCAGAGAAGCTGGTAGAAGGAAAGCTGTTTCTTAATCATAGCTCCGCTTGCACAGTATCTATATGCTGAATAACTGCTCACTGTGCTGCATGGCTTGTGGACCCACTTAGGATTTCCAGAATGCCTGGAAGAGAAAAGCCAAACATCCCTAAATGAATTGATTCTGGTGAAGGCAATTGTGAGGGTTCCATGCTAGCATTCAAAATTATATAGACTCTATAGGCGTCTGTTAATCTATACTCTAAAATCCACAGCCAGATTGAAACTCAAGCGCATGACTGTATTGTAAAAATCAAAGTCAGGTTAACCCAGGACTGCCTATCAAGAAAGCCCCCATTTAGTTGCTTGGAATGAAGAAAGGTTCCCAAAGTTCCCGCAGAGTCTGTGACGCCTCAAACAATTGCCTTTACCAGGGCCTCACAACCTGATGTCGTTTGGGGATGCTGTATTTAAAGTTGCCTGAGTTACAGAGAGCAGGGATACGGTCTGTTATCTCAGAGGTGGGCATGAGCTCTATGGGGTGGAATGATCATTTGCCCTCCTTGTTTGCCCAAGAAATGTGGGGTGGGATGATCATTTGGCCTCCTCTTTTTTTTCCTGTGATGGGTCAGTGTCCATTTAACATGTTGGCTCCCTGCCAGTGTGCTGACAGTGCCAAATTTGGTTGGTACATACTTGTTAGCAAAAGAATGTGAGCACTGCTCTGAAGTCACGGCAAATAATGAGCTTCTGAAATCTTCTCTTGGACTCATTGGTTTCCATGGGTCTCATTTTAGCCAGAGGCTTCACTGCAAGACCAAGAAGCCGTTTAATATCTAGTGGAAGCTTCTGGTCTTGTCTTGTTGGCTAAGAAAGCCAGAAATGTGGGTGAGAGAGAAGCCTGTTCCTGTTCCCCAGGCTTCCCCCATTGCACTCCAGATGCAAATCTGTTCTGGTAACCACACAGAGAGCCAAATAAACAAATGAGGACGGCAAGTCTCTTTCTGAAAAATGAAATGTCACTTCTAAAACAGAATTCATAATCTTCTTTTAGCTCTTTCAAACTTCCCTTTCTATGTTGGTGACAACATGCCCATGAGCTCAAAACTCATTAACATTGACTATTCCCTCCATTCAGCCTTTCAAATTGAGCCAGTCATCCAGGCTTGTCAATTATGCCTTCAGAAGATCCTAGGATTACTTCCTCTCCATTTCTACTTGGCTTTGATGTCATCGCCTAGATAGGTACCTGTGCCGAAATTTCTTTTCCCATTAGCAGCTCTAAGCTGCCTACTGCAATGATTTCAAATTTATTCATCTAGCTTTCAAGACCCTGCATAGTTTGTTCCTTCCTAACTTTATTATCCCCAGGTCCCAGTGCTAATCCTTCTGCATACACACGTGTTCATGTGTACACATAAACATAGACACACACACTGCTGTGTGTGTACACCACGCCCTGCACCATCACTCACTTTTCTTTTTTTTTTAAATTTTTTTATTTTTGAAAGAAAGAAAAAGAGAGGAAAGAAAGTGAGAGTGAAAGAAAGAAAAAAAAGAATGTAAGAGAGAAAGAAAGAGGAAGAGAAAGAGGGAGAGAGAACAGGATTCTTGTTCTATTGCCCAGGCTAG